>APFE030233162.1:12404-41339 GCA_000404065.3 Pinus taeda
GTCTCTCTTTAAGAATGTAAATATATAAACTGATTAAAAACTGAATGCATTTTGTTGTTATGTTTAGGTCAAACCTCTGGTTATACTATATCGGAGAGAAGTAACGTTGCGAAAACGAGTTATCACCCAAGTTAAAGCGCAGTGGCAGCACTATGGGCTAGAAGAGGCCACCTGGGAAGATAAGCAGGTTATGAAATAAAACTTTCTGGGTTTATTTGTGGAAGAAGAACATCGAGACAATGTTCCACTTTAGGGGGGAAGATGTAATATCCCCCATTAAATGTAAATATTTGTTTTTAATGTAGCCAAACAAAACAATTACTTTTTTTGAAAATCATAAACTATTCTTAAATTAAGTCATGAAAAGGAATTTTGCAGTTATTAGTAAATAATTTTTCTTTTGATTAATTAGTTAAAAGAGACAGTCACTTGTTCCAAGAAAACATAACTAAATCTTGGCGGGTATTTTAAGAAAAAAAAGATCAAGAGGATTGGGTATCTGAGATTAAGAAAAGGTGAACAGAGAAGAAAAGACTATGCTGAGAGGTTAGGCAATCTTTTTTTAGAACTATGTGTGGTTAAGACCAGATAGCTGAATATACACACATTCTATAAGGAGACAAAGAATTCCCTAAGATCAGGGATAGCATGGGGGGAGATTCACTGGCATAGCGAATCTCAAGGTTGGGAGGAAAAGTGAGTGCAGGTTTGTCTGAAGACCCAAATTTGGAAACAACCGATTTAGATAAGTTAAAACTGTTTAGCATCATCATAAAATAAATAAGTACTAATTTATGGGTAAAGCTTAGAATCTTGTAGATAAAAAAATTTTCCTATGTTACTGATGATTTAAAAGTCTGTTCAATTCTAAAAAAATGACAGTGGGTTTCTTTCTATTTAAAGGATGGGTTTTGCTTTTCAATTTTTTTCTAAATAGAAGTTATATGAGTAAAACCAGGGACCATCCTCATTAATTACAATATTCATTAAGAAAGGGAAGCGAATACTAAATATAAAATAGGAAATGAAAGCTATTAATTGAAAAGTCCAGTAGTAGGCATACAACATTATGTGTCATAAAATTAACTAGTTCAAATGGAAGGAAATTATTCTATACCTACAACCTATAGAAATATAAGTTCAAGACCCTAGTAAAAGCACTTTGATGTAAGGAAGAAAAATTGGATTTCAAAAACAGAAGGAAACCCTCATAATATATAGAAATTGATTGTTTGGCTGAAATCAATAAAGGTCAGAACCCTCTGTTTTTCTATCATATATAAAAATTATCAGACGTAAAAACCCTAGTTGTCTACATAATTTCACTATAAGTCCAGATGGAAAAAGAGCTGAAATTTCTATCAATAATCACTTGGTATTTAAACCTGTACAAAATATAACAGTGCAAAGGTGAAAACTGAGTAGTTCTGAGCTATGGCCAGATTCTACATGAAAGGTTGCGATGCACCTTTACCATCAAATAGCCTAAGAAATATTCAAGTCTTCACCACATTATAACAGAAACATTACGAGAACAAGGAAGACCTCGACAAATTCATATGACTTGTTACAAATAAACAAACCTTATCGAATTTTTGTAGAAGCATATACATATATAGAGTTATTTCATTCAATGTTTTAACAGAGATATCTAACTATAGAATTTTCTATAAATTCCTATGATCCTACCTTCATGAGAAGGCTATCTAAGAGAAGTATCAAAAATTAAAAAGTATGACTGAAACCCTTTTAAATTTACATAGTTAAGAGAAAGCCGATAATTATATGGCCAAATCTCCGTAAGCCAGGTATAGTCGTGCCATCCAAACTAAAACAGTTAAAAAAGAAACTAACAGAAGGAACAATTCTTCGTAAGTGGAGTATGATCAAGCTATTCAAACTGAAATAAGATAAAAAGGAAATAACAGGAGGAGTAATCCTCCATAAGCCGAGGAAACCCTCACAAAATACCAGAA
Organism: Pinus taeda; assembly: GCA_000404065.3. Lineage (NCBI taxonomy): Eukaryota > Viridiplantae > Streptophyta > Pinopsida > Pinales > Pinaceae > Pinus > Pinus taeda. Next base: position 14,381 of record APFE030233162.1, read on the forward strand.
TTCTAAAATCCTGGCCCTCTGGCCACAAGACCTTGCCAAGGGAAGTGTTGAGGAATTAAATACGGAGTACATTAGGTTCTTCCTCTTGAGACACGAGCCGGTAAGAGGATTTCCTGCCTTGGCACCAACAGGAAGTTTCGACACCTGAAAGACCTCCGCAAAGACAAAAAAAATAGCCTGTGGTTAAAAGACAATTTCCATAAAGAACTATGTAAGAGTTAACAACAACATATTAAGGCATGAAAAGAAACTGATAAACTTACCTTGGAGCCATAGCATGAGGAATCCCTGTTGCGGCAGATTGAACCCCAGTATTCATAAAAATCTATTCCAGAGAGCAGACAAGTGTCGAGGGACAGAACGAATAAACAAGCATGACTCTACTTCAGGCAAAACCACCAGATGAACCAGGGCCTGAGACACCAGACCAGAGCAGAGCCGAAACACAATATTGTTCAGGAACGAAACCACCGAGAGATGTAGAAAAAAACCCTTGTAGCTTGAGTAGTCCATCAAGATTATCAAGAGCTGTTGATGAGGTAGGTAGATCCCTAGCTAGATAATTAATATCATAATTACAATATTCTTTAAATAATATTATTTTTATTTATCAACCTAGGATTTAGTCGATACACAACGTGAGAATCTTACTACATAATAATATACACATCTTTGACTAGCCATTCGGGAAATCTTAATCATTTATCAATTGTTACTATTACGTGGGCCTCTTGTAATTCTATATTTAAACATTTAAATTAACTTTTGATATAAATATATAATTATTTTAATATATTTAAAAATTTACATAAATTTCGTAAACGATATTTTTTTATTTTCGAATATTTTTTAAATTCATTTTAAAAACACAAAGGTTAATAAATGATTATAAAGTACATATTTTTCTTTTATGGTAATGAGAATATTTGTATTAATTGTAATTTTTTTGTTTGGGTGTAATACATCAAGAGTTACATTATGATTTTCCAAAATTATCATCTTATAAGTCTTTGGAGGTGAATACCTTCCAATAGAGCCCCCAAATTAAACAAAAAATGCAATACAAATAGCTTGGATCCACTGGATCATTTAGGTCTAGACACTTAATACTAGAGTTGCTAGAACTGGATAAATCTTTCATATTTAAAACCAAATTATTGACCACAGATCTCAATTTAGTCTCCTAGAATACGAGAATATGGGACTTTCCTTTTTGAATTAATGATTTAACCTTTCACACTCTTTTATTTGATCCCAACCCCTACAATTCCAAGAGATTAGTTTCATGAGTTGGTATTAGATTTTTTGGCCCCTTGATTTGGGCTTGAACTCTCCTTGTATTTCATCTCCCTGTGATTTCTCTATTTAGAATACCTTATCTTTCCAATTCTTTATCCTTTTCAACTTTTACAATTCGACCTCTCTATTTATTTTTCTTCCAATCTTACAATCAATATGATCTTATTCTTTGTCTTTCTTTGTCTCTGATTTTTCAACAACTGAACTGGTAAGGGAGGGGCCAGTTCAAGCCACCCTGGGAGAGTGGAACTCTCCCTCCTCCGAGAAATAGTTGATCTCACTTCTGGATCAAAGCATTCTCATGGGGGGAATTTTCATCCTCGAGAAGACTAGGAAAGACTTTGGAGTCCCTCATAGGAGAGGGAGGGACGTTGCTTGAGGGAATCATGCCTTCATCTTTGACCAAGTTGAGTGGTTCGAAATTATTACTATTAGCCTTCGTTGCACCCTTATTGTTGGTACCCTCTCCTAGAGCTGATTTACTTGGGTTAGAGAGGATGGGTACTTAACTTTGTCCCCTGTTGGATTGCTTTATCATGGTTGGTTCTTAATTTCTTTTTATGGTACCCTTCACCTTTTGGTTTGTTTCCATTGATCTCATTCTTCCACCTTATTTTTTTTGCTCCTCGAACTTCTTTCTAAATCTTCTAGCAAAGTGTTTGTATTCATGATAGACCTTGCACTTAAAAGGAATTTATTCATAATCCACCTCTTGGATATGGGACCAGTTATCTGAGTTGATATTTATTGCATCTGGAAGCCTTCTATCCAAATTTACTTCTGCATAGATCCTAGCATAGGAGAACAAACCCCCTTGTGGCTTGGCATAATCAATATACTTACCAAAGGTGTTTTCAATACTTTTAAAAGTAGCACCATTCCAACAATGTAGAGGAAGGAAGGGGATTTTAACCAAAATTAGACTTCATGAAGGAACATGACATTCTAGGTAAAACTTTTGGCTCCATCGATCTAAATAGAGACCCTAGGCGCCCATGAAATAATGGTCAGTTCACAAGATCAAGACTTGGTCTTAATTATTCTCAAAGAATAAGGTATAAAACCCTCTCCTACATAAAGAAGAGGAACCTTGACCCTTTATCAATTGTTGCCAAGATTTACTTACCCAATACTTCAAAGAATGCAGGGAAGGGAAAATCCCCATGAACTAACCCACTAACCTCATTCTGGAAGTTGAAGAGCCCTTTTTCTAGACTAAGAATCATTGATCTCTACCTTTGTAATATCCTTAAGCTTTTTAACAAAGTGTGAAGGCTTCATCTTCTAGAATTTCAACCCATTTCAAATCAAAGCATTGAAGGAGGTTATTTTAGGCGCTGGCTGGGTTGGGTAGGGAAGCATGACCACCCAAGTTAATGGCCATCAAGTTATAGGAGACCTGTTGAGGATTGCAAAAACCTTTGTTTTTAGATATGTATTAATTCGGTTTTTTTAACATATTTTTACTTAATGGTATTTATTAACTATTTAATTATCTATTACAAATCAGATATTAATATTACAAAATTGCACAATATTATAACTAAGTCACAACTCATGTGATGAACACGTAACAATTAGGAGCAATTTCTAACACTCTCCCATAGAGAGTACTTGCTGTGAATATGTCATCTCACATAGGTCAAGTTTGCTTCTCACGATGTCTTTATCTCATGCCTATCATGGACTACTAACTTAGAAGCACATTAGGGGAATTTTGAGGTCTAAAATGGGCCTCCTAAAGAAATTATAAAATAATAGTGGAAATAATAAAATAAGATTAGATTACATCATCAAATTTTAGAGGGAAAAACTAAAAATCTATTTTTTCAACTCGTATTTTTAACTTATCTCCCTATGGGTTTACTCAAATTTCAAGCAAAAACACTTATTGGATGCACAATTTGATTTCTCATCAAAGGAGTACCCATGTTGCATAATATAGATGGACCCTACTACAATAAAAATGAGAAATACATGAAAAGCGTGATTGCAATAACATGTTTTCATGTATTTCTGATTTTTCGTGTAGCATGGTCCATCAAAAGTATGCAACATGGGTACTTCTTGGATGAGGAATTAAATTTTGCTTCTAACGAGTACTCTCGCTCGAAATTTGTGTAAAAACTTAGGGAGATAAGTTAAAAATACGAGCTGAAAAAGTAGTTTTATTATTTTATTATTTTTTATACTTTTTACTTTTTTACTCCAAAAATGGTGAATCATCCCCCATGGTTCTTATAAAGTTTATTTTAGTTGTACATTTTCCTTAAGAGGCCCATTTTAGACCTCAAAATTCCCCTAATGAATATACACTACCACAATCATGCTCACAAGATCAAATAAAGTACATTACATGAAGAACACAATTATCCAAGGCTATACATTTCAGGTATATACACATCCATGTTGACATGTCTACTTGTTTTCAATAACAAAGAGACCATCATGCCTCACCAAAATCATAAACACACTCTACAAGACCAAAAATTCAAGGGATATAGATGCCACATAGGTTTCTACAATGATACACCCTTTACATCATGCAACAAGACTTAATATATCCTTTAGAAGTGGAATTACAAAGGTATAAAAAAATGTCACTATAACCTTTCCACACTTAATACTTGTTCTAAATACTAACTCCACGCAATCTATCTTCAAAAATGGGAAGCATCCAAAATCCTTTTGGTATATATCCTTGCAAATCCTTGTGTCATCCATTGCATAATTCTAATTCTTGTAAGATGTCCCCATTAATATCCATTTTTAGCTAGTTTGTGACAATCACAAATATTGTCTTTATTGGAAATGTATTCACTATTGAGAGCAGGGGGTGAATCAATAATGATGGTTTTTATATCAATTTTTAAAACTTTTTACCACAATATCAAATAATCATATACATCCACCATATTAGTTTATCAAAATATGAAAGCAAAAGTAACTCATAAAAAAATAAACATGAGAAACATAAACACAAGCATGCACACATAAGAACACAATTATTTCTGGTGGAAACCCTTCGAGGAGAAAACCATGTTGTTGTTGCACTGCTCAATTCTTTTATTATTCTGCTGAATTTTTTTACATGGATTAGCTTACACCCATAAGTCGGAAGACTTGGCTTCCTTCACAGTATGCTGGCACCTATTAGACAACAAAATTGTTTCTCTCCTAGATCTACGGAAATCTATCTGCTTGAACCTTCCATGGCCAACGATCCTCGTTCAACCACCATTGTACTGTCCATCTCATTTTGTAATGAAAAAACCTCTTCCTTCTACTGAATATGTCAAATCACTGTCTATTCTAAAGCCTCCACACCTTCACTTCCTCCATGCGAACCACATTTCATATATTTTCAAACTAGGCTCTCAATTCACTCAACATGAGAAACCCAACAACACTATCATCTTTCACATAAAATCTGAATCAAAACTATGGACCGGAGGGGGGAAATTCTCCACTTCTTCTCACACCAAAACACTTCTCTCAAACACACCACAAGTTGCCAATTTTCTGCCAAAAAGAACACATAAATTATGAATCTTCTTCTCAACTCTATCTCTTATTTATACACACAATACTCTAATATAACTATGAAAAACAATGTGAGCAACTGTTGCAATCTCTATTGTCTCACAATGCCTCATAATGGCATACTCACACACTCTCAAGACAGCCAACCCAATAGATTCAAAGCCTTCCTCTATTTATCATTTTTGTGTGTTGAGTCACTTATTAAATGCTATAGGCTATGGATCACGCAACAATTCTTTTCATACACTTCAAATTTGGTTGAGATAGCATTTTTTACCAAATCAACCACTAACTCCACTATGCCTTTGACATATTCAACCTTTATCAAATTTTACAGGCGCCAGGAACTTTTCTAACCATATGCCGAAAAATTTGAATCAAGAACATTGCCATAACACCAAAATTAGTTGAGAAACACAAGGAATTCAGAGAAAAACTCGTGAAATCCCTCAGTTGCATGCATGACACTGGCTCCATGCAACTAGAGCCTTCAGTCACTCCCATAGGACTATCTTCCAGCGACTCGAGCTAATGATAATCAAAACTCAGTCAACTTAGCTCAGATCCTGCTTTATCTTTTTCCAGAGCTTAACAAGCCTTTGTAGAGCCTTTGAAAGTCACTGGCACCTCTACAACACTTCAAAAAATTGTTGGCACATCACTATCATCATCATTAGTCAAACTAGGTTAACTAGGATGTAAACCAACAACCATACTAAACATCTGGCTCGTCAAAATTCTGTACAACATCTCTTCCATCAGTATGCATCTCTGGTATAAGTCAGACATCCTGCACTAGTTGTACACAAATCTCAAGAATTCACTAACACTTGTAGATCCTCTCCAAGCCCAACGTGTAAAATCATCAACATGTGAACCTAACTGGGGCATGGAGACCTAATCAACAAGGCTCCTCAACTCTAACTCTTGTAGAAGTTGTTGACACCTAATTCGAAAAGATTATTGTAAATATTCTCAGTTATGCATTTGAGCAAACCAAGAGACCTTGGAATTGGATTCCCAAGAGTTTCTCCACTCATGTATAAATTCATGATATGGGTAATGCAATAAATAAGTTCATTCGGAGTTACCCTCTTGGCCTAACATGGTATCAAAGCCAACTCCCAAATTAGACTTTTTTGTACTGTAACTCTTGCCATTGTCCTCATTTTTCCTACCACTCTCTGCCAGCTCTGAATTTGCCACCCCTCTGCTGCTCAACCCTGTCCTTGTTGTGTATCGTTGTTAAAATGATCTCTCATTTTCTTTCCATACCCTGCTTCTTCCCTCAAATCCCAGTGCAATGTGTCCATGACAATCAAATTTGTTAAAATTATCATATTATATCCAGTATGTCCATTCATTCATTCCACCAAAGGAGGAGGTGAATCCTAAACGGGTCGAGGTTCGATCTTTGCAACATTACAGGTGTACATGTTAGCTTGTTTTTGGTACATTGAAAGTGTCGAGTTTCCTTGATGATTCAGTGCGGTAGATTGGCGTTGGCCATGGCTGGTGAGTGCAAGTGAGAGAGAGTTGCCATCTTAGCGTTGATCAATGGTATGTACTGCATGTTGGTGGATGTATTAAAACAAAACAAAAATGCGTTGAACTTTGCAAAAGAGTCAGACATATATATTTTATATTTAGTACAGTGGATACAACCATGGATGAATATTGGTGGGCTATAAACCTGATACATAAATTTTGTATTCCCTATATGCGTTGATGAAGACCGAATGTTTTTGTATGTGCTTCTTTTGAAGATTGTATTTGAACCGTGTGTTGTTTGAATACAATTTTATTTATAGGAGCAATGAGCGTATGGTGTGAGATGTAATGGTGTTTGTTGACGACATAAATGAGTTAACATGTGAATGAATGTGCGTTGAGTTTTTTTAAACAAAAATTGATGGCATATAATATATGAAGTGGCATATTAAGGAGACTTTTTAATATATTAAAAAAAAGGTGAAGTGATATGGTATTCTTAAAAGTTTGGTGTTTTAATGAAGACTATGGTATATATGTTCTCTTCAATACCATAAGTGCTATATCGTAGGGTATGTGAGCATTATGGAGGAATAATTGAGAGTTTACATATTTAATTGATGTTTTTTTAGGACATAGTTTGTGAATTTTATTACAAATACATCAAGTTTTTGTTGCAACCATTGTAATTATTTTGGGCACAATTCAAGTTTTATGACGCATTCACTCATCTCTATTGTAGAACTAGTTTTTTTTGGCAAAGAGAACTATCTTGAGTGGTCCCAAAAGATAAAACACACTCTCATTTTCAATGAGTTGTGGAAAGGAATTTATGAAGGAGAAGGAGACAATGCACCTAAAAAGGCCTACTTCAGATAAAGAGCTTGTCATTTGGGAAAACAAGAACAACAAGGCCTATCCCCTAATTGTAGCATCAATAAATGAAGAGGTGAGTCGACATATTTCTGTATTTTCAAATGCATTTGAAGCTTTAAAGAAGTTAAAATAAGTTTTATGACTCACACTCTGAACTTGAAGTTGTTCAATTGATGATTAAGTTGTTCAGTATTGAATTGAAAAATGATGACCCTCTTTCCTTAGAATCAAAAGTAAGATCTATTATGCAAGATATAAAAGTGAATGTTGTTTATATATATATATATATATATATATATATATATATATATATATATATATATATTCCTCTCATAGCTTATTTCAAGGCACTATATCCCACCTATTCACATTATCTTGAGTCATTGCAAGCAAGTGGAAACTTTAAGGAGATTACCTTTGACTCCCCTGAGAAGAAGTTTGTTGAGAGAGAGAAGAATTTTGGGAAGAAGACAACTTCTCAGTCTATTGAAGAAGTTGTATGCCTAACAAAAAAGGAGAAGAATCATGCACAAAATTATTCTAGAAGAAGAGGTGACTGAAGAGGAAGAGGAAGTAGGAATTTTAGAGGTAGGGGGGGCAAATAGTTCCAAGGAGAAAAGTCTAATCTTCATTGCATACTATGTAATAGAGATGGATGTAATGCTTCAACTTGTAAGTTTCCTTGGGACCGAATTTAGCTGGAAAAAAATGAAGGGAAAGGTAAAACAACTGACAAAGGGAAAGGTAAAGCACCCGAGTCTGCTCATTATGTTGTGGCACTTTGCAACATTGGAGTAACAAAAGACCTATTCAATGCTTCACTTGCTTCATGGAAATATGATTGGCATTACTTTCAGAAGAGATTTCTTGAAGGATTCACTGAAATTTTTTATGGAGAAGTATACTTTGCAAACAAGTCAAAACTCAAGACATCAAAGCTTGGCACCATCAAGATCAAGCTGCCTAGTCTTCCAAACTTTCTTCTACAAGATGTTCTATACCTCCCAGAGATGAGGAGAAGTTTTTTGTCTTTGGTCCACATCTGCCAACAAGGACACTCCATTCATATATTCGATGGCAAGGTCGAGGTCAAAAAAGCATCATATCACTCACTTTTCTTGACGAGGATAGAAGAAGAAAAACTTTTAAAGTTGCAAGGAACCTTTGCTCACACACAAAACTTCTGAAAGTACTACCTCAATGCATGTGAAAATTTTCTCAGTTCTTATACAATTCTTGGAATGGTAATAAATAGCAATCAACAAGTCTAAGCATTCATGGAAAAGGTGAAAATGATACGCATCCTTTTGACAACTAAACTCTAAGAATTTGATCAACAACCTGTTTGAACTCCCTGGTTAGTAATATCTATATTTATATTCCGCTATTTTTTAATAATTTTTAAAAGGAAAAAATTTCAAGAAATTTTCATCATCATTAACAATGAGTGATTAAATAAGTTATATTTTAAGAATTAAAAAAAAAAAAAATTAACGATCATTAATAATTAGTGGATTTTAAATGTATTTGTTTGAGGTTTACATGGTTTTTTTTTCATAATATTTACATTTTATCATTTTTATTTTTATTTTTCATTATTTTTTTAAATATAATTATATTAAAAAAAGAATTTTCTCATTTTTTATTTATTTGAATTTAACTTAAAACAAGGAAGATAAAAATTGAGAAAGTATTTTGGCGTAAATCACCTAATAGAATAATTGTCGATGCGTTTCAAATCAACAAGTATGGTTCATCATCAAGACAAGTTGAAGAACCAGATCATGACTGCATATTAAATAGGGAGAGCAAATCATCCAACGGCTAAGTTTGACTAAAAACGTCTATATTGAAAAAATGGCTATATTAAAACAGATCTGATAAACAACTAAAAATTATAAAAATTAACAAATATTTAACAAAATTGATTTGATATTCATTCACTTTAATTTTATACAAATTTTCTTACATTATTTAGAATTTTAAATTAATTATATAATTAGGCATAGTAATTTTAATACACATCTTAAATCCAAATCATTTTAATGATAATTTAATTTTACATTTACTCATTTTGTACAAAACATTTTTAACTCATTCTATATTTCCTTGAGATTTTTTCATATTAAAGTTATATAATTAGGCGCATAAGGCATTCCTTGCGAAGAACTTCCCAACCATGCCACTATGTGTTTTTGTACACCATCAATCTTATGTGTTGGATTATTAGAAGATTTTCCATTGTTGGGTCTTGATAAGTGATAGAGAATGTTGCAACAACTGTTTGGAGTCGTCCCTTTTTGAATGTTTCGTTCACCTCCTTCATTGCTTTTCTATAGCAGCACGAGGACACGAACCCTCAAATGGATGACGGGGCTACTTACATTATGTTAGTGGTGGCAGAAATAAAGTTGCATATATTTCTTTATGTTTTTTGTTTGTTTTATTTCTAGAAAGTTATATATTTACTCTCATTTGTGGTTTGGATTTCTTGATCTTAAAGATTTTAACTTTTGCACCTTGCAGATATAAGGTGTTAGCCCAACTATATAGATATTAGGAGACTACTTTATTTCCAGGTGATTCACATTTTGAATTTGTGGAATTAGTGGATCATCAGTTGTTGCATTTCAAAAGTGATAGGTTTCGAAGAAATGGAAGCCGAAGTAATGAAATGAAGTTTCTCGAGCAATTTGCTTCAAGTGATTTCTACTAGTTCAAAGTTATGAAGAGACCAATGATGGATAAAGCCTCTAGAAAGTTATAAGCTTTGTGAGGATTTTGCATCTGGTCAAAAAAATCGAAGCATTTGAAAATGAGGTTCTGAATTTTTTGCCACCCTTTTTGTTGAAAGAATAAAATAAAGCTTCATGAGAAATTTGCTTGAGGTGATTTGTATTAGTTCAATGTTATGAAGAGAACTTGTGGTTCGAAGATATGAAGAGAACTAGTGGTATGAAGGTATGAAGATAATTCTAAGTCTCTATAATATTAACATGATTTTCTCTGTGGAGATTCTAATTTTGGTCGATGACAAATTGAAGCGTTCAAAATCGAGGTTTTGAATATGAGTTCATGCACTAAAATCATTGGATTTTGTATTTAAAAGGCATTAGGATTTCGAAGAAATTGTCATTGGCACAATAAAATAATGCTTCTTGATAAATTTGTTTCAAGTGATTTGAACTCAAGAGAAATTAAAGCTCCCATTGTGGACCTTTGAAATCATCTATTTTTGTAGTCAGGGAACATCATGTATTCCAAGGAAGGTCACTCGGAAACCAAATAAGATTCCTCTATAATTTTGCTTAAGTGAATTTCAAATTTGATAAATGAAGACCACCAAAGTTGACCTTTAAAATGAATGGTTTCTCAATTAAAAAGTGTTAGGTGACAGAGAAAATTGGCTACTGGAACACCAAATCAAAGATTTTCTATGATTCCATTTATGGTATTTACAGTCAAGAAGCAGCAGGGATATGGAAAAAATTGGTTGCTGGAACAACAAATCAAATCTTTGTAAGAGATTTGTTTCAAGAGAATTTAAACCTAGATAATTTAAGGCATTTAGTGTGGACCTTTATAATCAATGTATTTTCGAGTGCATACGCACCATGGATTGGAAGAAATTTGGCCACCGAGACATCGAAATAAAGCTCATTTAGAGATTAATTTCAAGTGCATTTGAAATTTGTCTAACTAAAACCTAGAAAGGGGATGTTAAAAGAAAATTGGGCATTCAATAGAATTTTTTGTTTTGGAAGCATCACAGATTCGAAGAGAAATGGTGCCGAGACAAAAAATTAAAACTTCTTCAGAGTTTTGTTTGAACTGTATTTGCAGATAATTTAAAGCTCCAAAATTGACCTTTAAATCTCAGTCCTTGTTTAGAAGCACAAGTTCAGGCCTCTAAAAAGTACTTTGCTTTAAAGTAAATCTTAGGTTCGAACCTCAAGGAGCGTCAATTTAAAATGGACAACTTGTTTTTATGGTTTTGGGTCAAATCGAGCCTTCGACCTCATTCTAATTAGGTTATTTCTCCAAAGGACTAGAAATTGGGGTTTGAATGTGGGGAGGATGCAACAACCAGGCACGAAGAATATGAGCCTTCAATTAAATGTGTTCCCTTGAGGCACAAATCCATAGATCAGAGAACATATTGTTGAACCAGGTCCATGTCGATCTTCCCACTCACGCCATGCAGAATTGCATTCTGGACATCGAAAAAACTCGAAACCTTTACTGCGCACTATAGGTAGAACTATCACTGCATCCACCAGTGCAGTACCAACCTCGACACCATTCGAACAAAGAAGAAATATTGTACGAGAACGGACCCTGTACTATCGATGATAATACATTTTTTCACAAGTTTAGCAATCCCATTATTGCAAATAATGGTTCTTTGTCATCCAACACACATAGCAGAAATATTACTTATTATAATCGGAGTCCATGGATGCCTCTTAAACATCCTATTGAAAATCAAAGCTTTAGTGGGACCCCAAGAGATATAGAGTGGGCACATTTGTCCAAAATATTGGGATTTTATTCTGAAAGGAAATGCTCATGCTGCAAAACTAACCAAATAATACCACCTTATTCTTCTTATATCAAGGATGTGTTGACAATTGATGGTAAAAATCATGCATACACTTTGGTAGACCTTTAGAAAGTAATCAATTTCCAACAAAGGTAGACCTACTCGCAAAAGGAACATGTGATGGTTGACTTGATGAAGTAAATCTTCTTCCCTCCCAAAGCATGTTGTTGTGGAAGAGTAGATGCAGCTGACTGTTTCGCTTGTGGACTATGTGAATATCCTTGGTGAGTACAGTCTTCACAAGATTAATTCCTGCCCTGGTGATAAGAGCTCAAGTGTGACTAACAATTTTGGAGGGTTAGTCCATGACCCGTCATCCACGAGACTTCAGAGGGGGTCTAGTGGAAGCAGCTTTTCAGACATTCTCTATTCTTGGGATTTTCCCCTTACCAACTGTTGGAATTAATGGAGAAAGCGTATACATTTGTTTTGCAAGATTTTTTCAAGTCTTTTTATCTGGAAAGATTTGTTTCTTGACCTGAGTGCTTCCTGAGTGGTCAGTTTCTATTTTCAGATTTTAGTTTTTCAATGAGCTTACTGTTTCGAGTTCTCTCCTACTTTGAAGAGTTTTTGGTCTTGGTTTTTTTTACAGTGAGTTTTATCATTTGTTTTTGAACACACAAGGCTTCTTGTAGAGGTTCTTGATTGTTCTAGTCTTCCGGAACAGAGTATTGCCTGCAATCTTTGTGTCAAACTTCATTTTTATTGTTTGTTTGCTTGGCTTCCTGTCAATTTAGTGGCCATTCACTTCTTCTTGCTTTTCGAAAGTTTTTGTTGACAAGTTTGAAAGTGTGCCTTTCCTGATTTCTTGATCAGTGTCTGAAACCTCTTTTTGCTGCTTTTGGATCGTTTAGTGCATCTTGAAACACCTATTTTGTTAAGTTTTCATTTGTGTTGAATTGACAACTTGCAAAGTTTCCTTGTCGTCTGCTTTCGGTCTTTGAGTCTTTGGTAGCATTTTGAGTACTTTTGAAAAGTTTCTTTTATTGCTTTTTTTAAAAAGAAAAGTCCTTCAAAAACATTGCTTTTGCTTTCTTTGCTGAATTTGAGTTTGGTATCTTTTGGTTTTTGAGAGTAATTTGGGATCTTTTTTTATTAGTCCTACTTGTTTTGGAAAGGTTTTGTGTTCAAGATTTATATTCCTTTCAAAGCAGTTAAGTAGGATTATAAACAAATTGCTTTCATTTTCTTTTTTAGAGTAATCTAGAATTTTTGCATTATCATGTACACCTTGCATTAGGGTAGTTTTGCATTATTAAAGCATCAATAGTTTTTATCTTTTGTGAGTGTGAAGTCTGCTACAAGAAAAGGAAAGGAAAAAGTTTATTGCTTTAATAGAACTTTCTTAGAACCCAAGTAGAAGTTGCTTTACATCAAAGAACAAACAAGTGCATTGCATATAAGTTAGTTTTTCATTAATTTCTTTTGCGTCATAAGAACACAATCAGTTTCACTTCCATATTGTCTCTTTGACTTAGAAAGAATAGCTACTTAAAATCAAGCATTTAATAAAATAAACTGGAACTTTTTATATTGTCAATCAATTACACCAACAAGTTTTAGGTTATTTAGGGCCTTAGATTAGGCGAGAGGAGAGTAAACTCTCCAAGGCCACTCTAAATTGTGAAACATAGACGTTTGAATAAAGAGTGAAATCCAATAGTGTTAGAGAGATCGGGAAAGCTCTGTGACTGGGAGTTAAGCACAAGGGTTTGTGAAGATAAGGACAAGAGATACCCCCTCTCTTACTTGTTGGATCTTACCTCACGACTATTCCACTTGGCTTCTGATACAAGTTGGTGCCTATAGTTGCCAATCCTAGGGATCTACTCAGGTGGCTATGGAGGGGAATCACGTGGCACTTAAGGTTGACGTTGCATCACATTCAACGGTACTTCTGGAGGGCACCCTTGCGAAGCTTGGGGGCTTGCACTGGAAAAGGCTATTGTCGGGAGGTCAGCGTAACTACCTCTGATACCTTCGCTAGTAGACTTGGGGTGTAATTACCCCAATATATTTTTGGAAGGCCCTTATATTCACTCTCTTGTATTTTGGTGTTTGGTCCTAATCACCCGGAGCGGAAATACTTGGAATTTGTTTGGCTGCTAAATTCTTTAGGGACATTTTTTAGTGTGTGTTCTATGCTCCTAGTCGGCCTAGCTTTCAATTTTCTTGAGTCTTTAAGTAGATCTTATTAAAATAATTCAAAGTGGTTGACTGATCACTTAGACGGTCCCGTAGACTTCGTGGGCTTTCACCTGCGAGTCTAGAGCCTTCTCCTAGAAGGCATAGGAGCGATTTTGCTAGTGGTTTCTAACCAGTGGTAGCTGGCGCATCGGAGATTGATCCTCCGCTTGGGGGCATCAGTGTACAAGGTAGACCTAGTACTACCAAAGAGTTAGAGAGGAACACACCAGTTCTTTCTCGGGTACTCTTCCAGTCGGAAGATAATATTGAGGTAGAAGAGCTCTCAGAGTCAATTACGGCTCCGAATTCTCCTCTCCCTTCTGATCATCCAGATGTATTGTTATACGTCGGAACTCCGACACATAGACCTTCAAGCCCAAGTCCACACACATACATCCCTTCAATGACCACTGTTGGAAGCATGGCATCCATCGCGAGTGCTACGAGTATGCAAACTCCTATATCAGTGTAAGGGGGAGGAACTATTTCCATCCCCTCTACATCATTATTTGGGTCTATTGCCAACACATCCTTGTTTGGGTCTACTTCCATTCTGTCAACGAGTGGAAGTTCCCAAGCTCATGCATCCAGTTTTGGATTCTTCCCTTTTGGAATGCCCTCTCAAGGTATTCCTTTAGTTCCGTTAATTATACCATTAACTGCCTTCACATCCATGATGAGTGGATCGACATCATTCCAGGGTTTTCCTTTTGGAAGTGGTCATATACCACATTCCAATCTGACGATAGGGTCTATGCCTTTTCCTTTCATAGGCCAAGGTTCTAATCCTTTTCAGAGTTGGACTAACCATGTAGTTAGTGGGATCGGAACTGGGAATCCATTTTTTGGCCAACAAGGGAATGTGCCACACTCCTCGGGCAATTCATTTCGAAGTTTTCCACCCTTAGCTAATGCTTGGAACCCATACCAAAGGTTGTCAACCTCTTATAATAATTCGTTAGGGGGAAACTTTTCCGGTTACGGAGTTTTTTATGTTGGAGTTGGTCAAACTCTGAGTTTTACTAGACCACAAGGGTCACCTTTTGGTTCAGTAGGTTATACCAGTTACTTCGGGCAACCTAGTGCCTTCAAAATCCAGGTCATTCTTTTCAGACTTTCGGGAACCCCGCCCAATCTAGGTGGAATCCCCAAGGTCCTCCAAGAATTCTGTTTCTGGCCACACTCAATCTTCCAGACTTGACTAAGTTAATGAACGATCCGATCAGATACAATTTGGCTTGGCCTCCGGTCCCAACCAAACTTCCATCGGATATCCAAAAATTCGAAGGGAAGAGTGGTGAAGATCCGGGCAACCATGTAACCACGTTCCATTTATGGTATTCATCTAACTCCCTGATCGATGATTCAATCAGGTTGAGACTATTTTACCGCACCTTAACTGGGAATGTGGCTAAGTGGTATATAGAGTTTTCAAGGGGCACCTTTACATATTTTGCCGATTTGGCTAACATTTTCTTAAACCATTTCTAGTTGTCTGTCCGTTATGAAGCTGAAACTGAACTTCTGGCCAATTTTCATCAAGACATGGCTACTCACATTTCAGATCATATCCAAGAATGGAGACAGAGAAAGAGACTCATTAAAGCCGAGATTCCACCTGAATTCTGTCTCGAATGGCTTTTAAAATCATTACAACCTGAGATCTCTAAGGATGTTTCTATGTCTGGGCTTTATTTCGAAGAGTAGGCTATCTTTCGCGCCCAGAAGTTAGAATTGATATATTCTCAGTCTGGGACTCTTCAAAAAATCGTGCTTGATGCTCCTAGATCTACGGTTGATATAGCCAAACCGAAGCCAAGTCCGCATGTTGACGATATTGTTGGATCGATTGATGCGAATGAGGTGAACCTTTTAAGACAATTGCAGCAGTCGTCTATACAAACTGCTTCTTCCAATTAGGCTACACCGTCTACTACTCCACCTTCTCAACCTTCTTCCGTAAACGTCATTCAGGCTTATAACCCCAAAGGAAATCAAAATTCCAATAGGAAGAAGAAGGTATGAGGTAAAAAGAAGAATCAGGATGGGAAGGGTAATGCAAATAAGCCCAGCAATGGTGCCGATGAGGGTAGAAATGAGCCTAAGAAAAAAGTTAAATTTCCATGCAAGTTGTGCAGTGGAGATCATTTGACTCATCTCTGCCTGAAAATTCAAGATGCTCAGTGCTTGTTAGTGCATCAAGGGTCTTCTAGCTCCCAAGTTGTTTTAACTAACCCTTTCCCCCAAGGGCAGCAGTTTCTTTCTGGGGCGAATTCAAACCCTGGTACCTCTGCAGGGGGCAACCAGGAGGGGGACAAATCCTCAAATGTTTTCATGATGGGTTCTCACATCAATGTGGCTACACAATCACGTGATTATGGTGAAGCTGAAACATCCAAGGATAAATCTGTTCCCAGAACTATGGACCCACTTCATATTGAGCGACCCTCTGTCGAGTCTATACCTCAAATATTGAAAGGTTCCGCCAAATGCGCAACTATCAACCGTAATGCTAGGGCAGCCCAGAACTACTCCATTGTAGAAGATCTGGCTCAAAGTCCATGCGCTATGTCTGCTTTAGAGGTACTCCAGTTGTGTCCAGCTCAACGAAGTGCTTTGCTTTCAGCGATAGGGGTATTTGATCCAAACAATTCTTTAGTGCTCACTTTTGACATGCTCAATGTCAAAAAGAGACTTCCTCATCATATGGCTTTTCAAATAAAGTCTACTTATCAGAAAACTAACATTTTTTGAACAATTATAGATGAGGGAGCATCCACATGCGTAATGTCTATGTCATGTTGGAAGGCCATTAGATCGCCTTCAGTTGCTCCTTCACCCACAATCTTGACAACGTTTGACGGACATTCTCATAGGCCACATGGGATTATCTCAGCCTTTCCTATATGTGTTGGAAGAAAGGTCGTCAATATCGAAGTAGAAATCATTGATGCCAACCTAGATTACAATCTCCTCTTAGGACAAAATTGGATTTATGAAATGGATGTCATCGTTTCGACTCTATTTTGAGTCCTTTGTTTTCCTCATGAGGGGAAAATTGTTAAGGTTGATCAATTGGATTATTCTCCAGTTGACCCTTGTGCAAATTCAAATTCTATTGCTCCGTTGGTGGATAATCCTCGTCAACCTATCGAGAATATAGAAGTTGGGATGTATTATTCATTGATGGGTACATATGATCTTCCCACTCCTATAGCTAGAATCAATGTCATTTCATCCTCCAAAGAGTATTCACGAGAAGAGTTCTTGCGGACTCATTATTTTTCAGACCCTTGGACCTTGCCTTTGCCTACAACCTCATTAGATGAAGGACAAGCTGGTGGAATGGCATTCCCTATGTCTGCAACAGATCTTAGATATCAGTCTATCGTTAACTCTACAGGTGACCATCCTACTCCTTTTTCAAAGGAAGAGTTAGATGGTGATGTGGCCCCAGCTTGGACCCTTGACTCTACTTATGTTATGGATTGCTTAGATACAATTTTACCATCTGAGGAAGCAATCTTAGAAGCAATGATGGGTGTATATCGACCTTAAGAAGACTTACACCATCGTTCATATTTTCTTCCCCCATTGCGAGAAGTTGAGTCTAGGTTCTCCAATCCGCTTACTAGTGATGTTTGTATGGTTTCAAACCCTTTGGCTCCAGCACACATCTGTGTTGAAGGTAACATGTCAGTCATTTCAAAAACCGTACCGATAAACATCTCTAGGAACCCTAATATCATAGAAAATGTCTTCATCGGAGTCAAGTGTTCCCCTGAAGAGATTCAAATTTATACTGACCTCTTTAAAGAGTTTCAAGATGTATTTGCTTGGTCTTATGAAGAAATGCCTGGTATTGATCCATCCATCATTCAGCATGAGATCAAGAAGTATGAAAATGCTAAACTGATTCGTCAGAAGCTTCAGCCGGTTAATCCGAGGAAGGTAGCAGCTATTAAGGGCTGAAGTAGAAAAGCTGCTCAAGGCGGGTTTCATATACCCCGTTCCTCTAATAGATTGGGTTTCTAATCCAGTCCCAGTTGATAAAAAACAAGGAACAATCTGTGTATGCATTGACTTTAGGGATTTGAACAAAGCTTGTGCAAAAGATAATTACCCCACACCGTTTATTGATTAGATAGTTGATGAATGTGTGGGTAATGAGATTTTTTCCTTCATGGATGGATTCTCCAGTTAGAAACAGATATCTATCCGTCCAAAAGACCAGCATAAGACAAATTTCATATGTCCCTGGGGTACCTTTGTGTACAAAAAGAAGGTCTTAAAAATGCTGGAGCTACATTTCAACGGGCCATGTCATATGCTTTCCACGATATCAAGTATGTCATTGAAGCATACTTGGATGATTTAGCTGCTCGTTCTCGAAAGAGAATCGATTATCCTAGTCATCTTCGGTTGGTTTTTGAATGGTGTTGTTTTTACAAGATCCGGTTGAATCCAAATAAATGCATTTTCACAGTTACATCTGGTCGGTTGTTAGGGTTCATTGTTTCAATTGAAGGGATTCGAGTTGATCCCTTCAAGATGGAGGCAATAGTTCAGTTGCCTCCCCCATCTTCCATCTGACAACTTCAAAGTCTTCAGGGGAAGGCAAATTCCTTAAGATGGTTTATAGCGAACTATGCTGAGATAATTAAAGGGTTTATACGTTTGCTCAGGAAAGGAGTTTCATTTTTATGGGACGACTTTGTGCAACGATCTTTTGATGCCTTGAAGAAAGCGTTGATCTCTGCCCTGCTTTTGAGTCCACCGGATTATGGTATAGATTTCCTTCTATATCTTGCAGCTGCAGAATCAACCATAGGTATGGTTCTCGTTCAAGAAGATGGTGCTCTTGTAGAGCATGTGATTTACTACTTGAGTCGAGGCTTGGTAGGCCCTGAGCTACGTTATTCTCCAGTTGAGAAATTAGCCTTGGCAGCTGTCTATGCTGTCCAGTGGCTTCACAATTATATTCTGCTATGCAAAACATTTGTCTTAGCGGTGGTCAATCCTTTCCAATTTGTCCTCAGTAGGCAAGTGATTGGGGGCAAATACAATCGATGGATTGTTATTTTACAAGAATTTGATCTCGAGTTCTTGTCGGGCAAGTCTAAGAAATCATTGTTTTTTGCAGAATTAATTTCTGAGTTGCCTTGTGGAGAAGATACTGTTTACGAGGAAAGTTTTTCCGACGAACATCTGTTCCTCATCTCTTCACAAGATCCTTGGTATGGAGATATCATAATCTATCTCCAGACTTTGAAGTTCCCTCCTACTGCCTCTAAGGATGAACGTAAAAAATTACGTCACTTGGCTAAGAACTATGTCATCATTGGTGATATGTTATATCGTTGAGGGGTTAATTCAACCCTTAGGCGTTGTTTAACATTAGAGGAAGCAGAGTCTGTGCTTAATGATTGCCACAACAGAGCTTGTGGTGGTCATCTTTTAGGGCTTGCTATAGCCCATAAAATCTTGCATGCCGACTACTTTTTGCCTTCGCTTTTCAAAGATTGTATTGAAGCAGTCAAATGTTGCCACCCTTGCCAAGTCTATACTCAAAATATGCATGTGCATCCAGCTCCTCTTTTCCCTGTTATCACTGTCAGTACTTTTACAAAGTGGGGTATTGACTTTAATACTTGTAATCTGCCTTCAGCAGTGAATCACAAGTACATTATTGTGGCCGTATACTACTTTACGAAGTGGGTTGAGGCCATGCCCACTTATAAAAATGATAGTGAAATAGTGGCATTGTTCCTCTTCAATCATATTATTTCACGGTTTGGTATCCTGAGAGAGATTGTCACTGACCATGGCAGTCATTTCCAGAACCAACTGATGTATGAATTGGCTCTTAAATTGGTCTTTCGGCAGGAGCATTCGTCTCTGTATTATCCTCAAGCCAATGGCCAAGTCAAAGCTGTGAATAAGTCCCTCAAGATGATCCTGCAAAGGACAATTGACAAAAATGGCTCCAATTGGCATATTATGTTGTATTTGGCTCTCTAGGCATATCGAACCTCGGTAAAGACTGTCCCCGATTTTACACCTTTTTAGTTAGTTTACGGGTTGGAATCTATCTTTCCTGTTGAATGTGAAATTCCATCTCTTAAGCTAGCTGTTTAGCTCCTTCTAGAGACCTCTAGTCTCGAAGAGCACCTCCTTCATTTGGAACATCTCGATGAGTAGCGTCGAGATGCCACCACAATCAATGAGGCTCATAAGAAAAGGGTTAAAACTCAATATGATAGAGCTATCCGTCCTCGAGTCTTTTCTGAAGGCGACCTTGTCTTGGTCTATGACCAAGATAAAGACGCCTTGGGGGAAGGCAAATTCAAGTCCATGTGGTATGGTCCCTTTATAGTGAAAATGAGTTTTAGAAAAAGGGGCTTATGAATTAGTTGATTCTGAAGGGAACAAGTTGGTGGAGCCCCGAAATGGGCTCTACCTCAAGAAATACTTTGCCTAGGTTACGGCCAAGCAATGGCTTCTTTGTATATTTTGTATTTTTGTACATATCTTATCGGGAGTTTTTATGATATCGACATTTTTTTGATCTGCTTTGGCAGGTGTTGAGAGTTGGTCTATCTTGGATTCGCCGATTGTGCTAGTTGGCACACTTGGAATCTTGCTTCTGCAGCTTGGGTGATTTATTATCCAACTAGTCAGTTGATGGTGTCAAGGGGAGTATGTACTGGTTCTGCATCAAATAATATTGTCGAATATACTGCCATCATTAATTTGCTATCTGAAGTTGTTTCTTATGGAATTGATTCGTTGGTAGTGTATCTTGACTCACAGCTGGTGGTGTCACAATTGAATAACATTTATCGAGTTCGGGATCCTTATTTATATCGCTAATTTTTGAGAGTGAGGGTGTTGCAAAGATCATTTATTTTTCTTACTTATTTGCACATTCCACGATCTCACAAATCATTAGCAGATTCTATCGCTAATCAAGCATTAGATTGGCATATCATTCATTCATCAAGATAAAATCAAACATCAAAAATCTGGAACGGTATATATATATCATAAAATCCTCGTGTACATAAAGTATTTTAAAAAATAATATACAAAATAAGGACTAAAATGCCCATAATCATGTCTAGTACATCTAATGACCCAGCTTAGGATGAGCGGCTAAGTAGGTGACCACTACTTTGGCCACACGCCGAAAAAGGCGAACCCAGTCACGTGGCACTCCTACCACGTGGCGTTGCATATCCTCCGGTAGATCTTCTACGACCTCCATCAGTACCCAGTGATTTAATCTCACCAAGTTTCACTGGACTGCGTATAAGACTCTCTCGATCTCTGCAACCGCCTCTTCGACATCTCTTCTGTGATGCTTGTGCCACGGAAATCCATCTGGTCATACCGAACTCACATCTGGAACATTATCATTAAATCAATATTTTAATCCCGTCAAAAATATCTCTAAGTTCATTTTCATATTTGAAAAACATAAAAAATCATAAAAAGTGATAAAACTTTAAAAATGGTTAGCTATCTCTCCCCATGCTGCATCTAGTGGTAGCGCCAAATCCAGATCTCTGCTGAAGCCCATGCCAGCATAGGGATAGTCGTCCACAACGATGATTTGTTGCTCCCACCAGGAGAAGAAATAATCATCAAAATCAGTCCTCAATACGTCTATGCCTCCAAGGTGTTTCATCAAGTCGATCCACCTACTGATCCGAGGATCTCGGGGGCTACTGATAGGAACTGATGCTCTGGGACATAACCCTGGAACCTTCTCAAAGAAGAAGGAGCACAAAATGGTCCCGTATCCAAAATTCTTGGTGTGTCCTTTCTGAATGGAGGACAACTGGCTCTTCATGTTAGTGAGAAGAGGCGTACACCAATCAAAAACTGTAGTGAGACACTCCATGACCAAGCTCATGGATAGTCAGCCATCCCTGGTTGTCAGTGTCTTGTTTATCATCACATCAGTTATATTGGTCCTTTACTTTTGTCGGTTTAAGAAGGTCTCCATTGACTTCTCACTGGCGGGTCTTGTCCTTATTGACGACAACATATTGCTTTGAGGATAGGCCTACAGCCGCACCCTGGCCCTATTTTCATTACTGATAGGTCACCTTGTGCTCAACATCGATCAATATCATGGGTCTTTGACTAGGTGGTTTCCCTTGTGTTCGACATCAGCTTTCATTATCACACATTGGGATTCATGCAGTGCTTTGGTTTCCATTTGACCCTATTGGTGGACTCCTCGCCTCTGTGTTAGCTTTCATTATTGGTTGGTTCAGAGGGTTTCTATTGTGCGCTAACTACATCTTGTGTACACCTGAAACGTGCTTCGGTCGGGTTACTACATCTTTTTTTCATCCGATTCCTTCCAAATTATTGGCCTACGGGTTACACTCGCGCTAGATTGATGAAGGATGCCTTAATGCCTTCCTTCTAGCGGATATTTCCCTATCGACTACAACTCATTGCTCTGGGGAAAAGGTCTAGAGTCCATTTGGCAGTACCTTGGGGTTTGTAGTCATTAGTGGTAGATCCTTTTCTATCAACAATGGGAAACCATCATTGTCTCCTAATTGATAGATTCTTACAGGTGTTCGACTTTAGCTCATCTATTCACACTTGTTAGATTGTACTGGGTACCTTGAATCTCATTATCATTATCGGTGAGTAGTCTCGCGTTTGTTAACGGTATACATTAATGATCGGTAATCAAACGATTTCTCACATGGTCGAATTCAGATCATTTATTCCCATTGTGTATAAATGTACCACGGCGGTCGATGAAGACCTCGGGTTGCATCAACATTCTTTGGTTCACTTGGCAGTTGCTCCTATTGCTGCTAGTTGACACCATTCCACCTTATATGTTGCAGTCCTTCACAGCAACATCCTATATGCTGGCATCCGAGTTGCGATGTAGTATCATCTTACTCCATCATGTTCATTTGGTACTATTGGGATCAGTTTTTGACATCAGTGATCAACTTCATCTTTCAGCTTCATTGATCATCTTCTTATATGTGATATTTAGACATGTACTTGTTCGATCATGATCAGATGATACGTTATGTACTTTCAATTCCTTCTACTTGTATACGTAGTGGATCCACTTTTACTTGATATGCAAACATGCTTTACTTTCTCTGAGAATGGGTATGCTCGCCTTAGACAATTGTTTCTTTTTGATCTTCTTTTGTTGGATTGGCAAACTAAAATCTAGTGAAGTCCTTCTCAGTTTTTGATAGGTTTCCTTTCCATATACTTAATACATTTCGGCCATCATGTACCCCTTCTGACCTCATATATTAGAGGGCATCTGTTATAGCTCCAAATATCACCCTTTGTATTTATGATGCTTGGTTAATGGCCTAGGGCAACCCCTCCTTCCAGACATGGTCCAAATATTTAAAAAACAATGTTTTACTCGCTGTACGTGACTTTTCCTTGTATTAAACGCGTGTACACGTGGGTCAGTATATACCCAACCCGCGTATATGTCTTAAAATACTTAAAAAAAATAAATTTCCTTAATTATGGGTGGAGATCACAGGTTTTACCTGTTGATTACCTATTAGTGCCCATGGCCCAACTGTTCCCAACTATTTCCCAACTAAAAAACTACTTTGGGAGAAGTATAAAAGGACTTCAATGGAAAGGCCTTAAGGGGGAGAGAATTGATATAATTACTATACTGAGATTATCCCTTGATCAAGTCTAAAGAATCCATGTGCTTCAAGCACTTCCCCAAGTTCAGGAAACCCTTGTTTCCTTGAGTTTTGATGTTCTCTCATATGCTTGGTGATATCATGGTATTGGTTGTGGAAGGAGCCTGTTGAAGACTGGGATTTGATGGACCTAGAGGACGGTTCTGCTTGGAGCCATAAGAGGAAGACTCAAGTGAACTTGTTGCTTGGATTAGAGGGCTAAACACGCTGATCCCAGTGTGAAACTACGTGAATTTTTTATTTTGGCAGTCGTCGTAGATTTCAAGTGTACAGTCGCAAAGACCTTCGTGAGTAGTAGGTGCTAAATCACGCCAACCTTACTGCGTGGAGGTTTGTGCAAGATGAGGGCTTGTGGTGAGCTTATTTGCTGTGCTGCATCAGGGAGCTTTCTTGGTTTTTTTTTCCCGTGTCATCTGTACTTGAGTTCAATCTGCGAGTGTTGGTGGAAAGAGTTGCATTGTTTCTATGTTGAGGAGAAATGAGATTGCACTCTGAACTGTGGGAGAGCTTGTCTTTGGTGTCGAGAGTCAGACATACAGGTGGAAGGATTTGTCTATCGTAGCTAAGTCTTACAATTTGAGTCCTGTGATTTTCAAAATGCGTTGGGCCACTGCAATTGAGATCAGAGTTTTTGATTGGGCTGAGGAGGAAGCCACTGTGATTGGGCCACTGCACCGCCCCACTACTACACCGATTTATTGAGCCACCGCAAATGTGGAGATTTTCTCCTTCTGGATTGATAGACGTTGTGTGGAGGAGATCTATTCCTTCAAGTTGTGAGAGCTAGAGGAGGCCGCAGTAGATCATGGCATCGGTGGCCATGGAGAAGACTGCTGCAGAATGAGTGTTATTCATCAATTGCGTACGGGTTATCGACTATCGCATATGTGGTGATCCTAATTCAGTTCTTCGTTTTGCATTTATAAAATTCGCCAATGAGCAAGGTGCAAGAGAAGCTTTGAGCCTTGCGGGAACCATGTTGGGATATTATCCAGTCAGGTTCCTCCCTTCCAAAACCACAATTCCTCCAGTAAATCCAACATTTCTTGTAAGAGTTGCCAAATCTATGAATTGTCGAGAAGGCTGGAGGGAAATGTAAAAGAGGTCGGGACTATTGAGAGGATCTATTGTTGAGGATATGTACACCATGCCAAGTGTCTTGTAACGATTGTAAACAAGCCTCACATCGAATCTCAAGCATAGCTAGTAGAGCATTGTGTATCAGCTATGCTTTATGTAAAATAAATCGATCATTACCTCACTTTAGTTTCCTTTGTTGGCATTAGGTGTTGGACATAACTCCTAATTCAATTTTCTAGTCCAATACCACATTCACTTCAAATGCGCGCAAGTGGAATGGCCATATGGGTGGCAGGTGTGAGGCCAAGAAGGTTTTGTCTTGATTAAGGCTGAACAGTCTGAGGCCAGCACTGCGTTGATCATGGATTGGTGGTGTCGCGTGGATTCAATTTCTGGTGCCTTTGATCGTTGTAGATTCATAGTGTCGTGTATTGGTAGATTTTCCTTTGGGTGCAGCATAAAAGAGTGAAAATTGTTGTAGGATCAGAGGAGGACGGTCGATTACATATCGTTGGTGTGGATGCCAAACTGATTGTGGAGATCTGAAAATCAATTGGGATTTGAAACTCAATTGGGTAAATTTTCTTGTGAATTATTATACGCCACAAAAAATGCGAAAGTTTTTGCTGATTTGAAACCATCTTCAAAAATATGTGCATCAGAATTAGATATTGAGAACATTTCTAGCTTGTGAGAGGTCATTTTGTTGTTGTGTGAGAGGACACTAAGAACTACATGGCACATAAGCCATAGTCTACAAGGTTCTACAGTTGAAGAGCTACCAAAGCGAGAAGTTTCCCACCTGCGTGGTTACGGGGTTGTTGGAGCTTGTTAGAGGACCGTGTGGAGTCGAAAAAAAAAATCTTGAAGCGAGATAAGCTGGATTTTAACAACATGTCTATATTTGATTCTGATGATGATGATTTTCTCATGTGGGCATTTGGAAGAATTAGCATGGGTAGTATGTTCGAGTCAGAAGAAATTTTAGAAAAATAATGTGGTTCTATTGATAACCACGAGAATCAAGAGGCACAGTCTATTGTGCAACATCTGTTGGCATTATGATTCTGATTGGCACAGGTGTTGTACTTGATGGCAACTCACTCTAGTGGCAGATCTCAGTTCAAGCACTCAAAATCATGGAAAATAAGATACCCGCAGGTAATCCTAGAAGAAGCTGTGGACCCGCAGGTACGCCGACCAAGAAGCGCGGACATGCACGCAGGTTCTCCGTTCAGAAGGTGCGACCCCGGTTTCACTCTCTCCAATGCATAAAAGCACGTGCACGTGGGAATATTCATATGGTTCATCGTATTAGTCCGACAATTTTTAATCTTATGGTTTTGGTCCGTGGTATTGCATCTAAAAGTATTTATCCCAAGTATTGGGTTCATGGTATTGTGAAAGGCTTGCTTATAAAAAGGAAAGGAGATCACTTGTCTAGACACTTGTAAAATTTGAATATCTTAAGATCTGAAATTTTGGGTGATTGGTTTTTAAGAGCTAGATCTAAATCAAAGAGAAATCTCAAGGCGAATCTATTGATAGGTCGTGATCTCTCGGGCGCATGAACAGATCTGTGGATCTGACTGACTATGGCACATTAGAGGACTGTTAATTTGGCCCTAATCAGAAGTTCGCAGGCGATCCACGGCATGAGTGTGGGGGTATGCACCTCAGAAGAAGGCACAGTGCAGGGGTACGCAGCACAAAAAAAGGCTCAGTGCGAGGTACGCAGCACAGGAGAAAGCGCAGTGTGGGCCGCACGCAGCGCTGCAAAAGGAGAAGTGTGAGGTATGCAATGCGGGAAAAGGAAAATTGTGGAGGTATGTTGTCTATCAGATAGTAAGGGTGCGGACTTGAGAAGAAGTACGCAGAGCAGAAGAACCACTAATGCGGATCTGCGCAGTTTAGACTCAGAAGAGCTGCGAATATTCGCAGGCCCCTCTTGGTGAAGTTGCGGACTTATCTTGGCACTTTTGTTGACTATCCTTTATCTATTGTAGCAAAATTCTGGGTTTAGATTTCTAGTATTACTTTTCTGTTTACAAAATTCTGAAGAGTTGGGTGATTCATTGGTTGATTGTATAAGGAGATTGGGTGATTTGCATGTACTTGATGACTATTTGATGTCCATGGATCCAGTTTG
>APFE030233163.1:2947-22372 GCA_000404065.3 Pinus taeda
ATCTCATCATAAGTGTTGATCCCAAGTATTGGGTCCATGGTATTGAATTGTTATGGTTTTTGGTCCATGGTATTGTGAAAGGCCTAAGGCTATAAAAGAGGAAGGAGATCGTTTGGCAAGGCATCTTTCTGAATTATTGAATATCTGATAAAGTGCTAGATCTGGAATACTGTGATTGGGTTATGGTGCAGATCTAGATCTGAATGAAGAAGGAACCTGAGCACAAGGAGAAGGATAAGTTCTATTGACGGGTCAAAATCTTAAGGCTGGAATAGTGGTATTTCTATATGATTTTGATCTGTGATATGTGGCGCACGCTTGATCTATAAATCTGATAATATGGGTTAACTAATATCTGAATGTTTGAAAGAATGAATTTATAGATCTGTACGCAGGTTCAGTGAAGCGAAGGCGCATATACACGCTGTTCTTGTAAGGGAAAGTCACGTATACGCAGGTCGGTATTGACACAGAAGCATATGCACGCAGGTTTTTGAATAGTGAAGTAGCGTACATCTCTTGATTTATGTTCTAGCTGCTTCTGTTTATTGCTACAATGTTCTGGGTTCAGAAGTGGGGTGTGATTACTGTTATTATGATCTGGGTACATTCATCAGAGAAGTGTTTATTTTGATTCAGTTTTGATTGGTGAAAAGGTGATTGGTTGATGCAGAGGTTCTTGATGTTTGATTGGTGTTATTTGTGGATCCAGTCTGAAAATTTATGAAACGTGGTCCCTGGAAGGAAGAGAAAGTTGTAGTCTTCTGCAAGTAGCAGCCTGCGTACTAGTATCTCAACTAGTACAAGAACTAAGGGGGTTGTGGCTCCCTTCCAGGAGAAGTTGGAAAATGAGAGAGGGTTGTAGCTCTCTACAGGTAGCAGCCTACGTACTGGTAAAGGACTGCACTAGTACAAAATCATTGTAGAAAGAAGTTTCTAATTGAAAAGATAGAGACATATTGCAGCAGGTGGTTTTCACCCACATTGGGTTTCCACCTTACATCTTGTGTTCTTGTGTGTGATTGTCTTCTGCTCTATCTTTCTGTTCCTAGTTACTATTTATATGATCCTAATGCACAGATTAATGTTCAACATCTGTAGAATATTTTAAATTATAAGTCTGTATGGTATACGTGGGTTTCCTTATCTGTAGTTGCATATATACACGGTTTTCTCTAACTGAAGTAGTGTATATATTCTGGGTTTGAAAAAGAAAATAATTGACTAGATAATACTGATTCACCCCCCCTCTCAGTATTATTTCCAATAGAAAATTGTTGCCTTCTTCCTCAACTGAGCATTTTCAGAATTCACTAAGCACCATGCCAGTAGGTTTAATGAGAAAGGAGCCTTTGAACTCTAGCAAATCACCTGAACATCCAGAAGTGGTGGCCCTCTTCACCAGGGCAAACTGGATGCCTTTCTTTGAGAGCATTCATGGATATGATGAGTAGGTGACAGATGAATTTTTAATGTCCTGAAGACCAATTCAAAAACACATGCTATAGTCAGTTTCAGGGGTCTGACCCTAGAGCTTACACCAAAATTTATCAGCAGAATCATAGGTATTCCACTTGGGCTCCCCTGGAGCAAAGAAGAAAAACCATTAGGAGAAGTTGCTAAAAAGACATTTTTTTAGCCTGATGAACATCCTATAGAGGATAAGAATGGGGTTAGGAGGACAACTTACCTCATCCATGGAGTGAGGTCAGCTACCAGATCATGAAATATATCTCTTGTGAAGGAAGATTCAATATAGTTTATGGCTATCACTTCAGGTTATTGCATGAATTGAGATATGGGATGGAACTACCTGCAGCTAGAAAACTCAGTCTCCCATATTTCCTCCTCCAATCTCTGATAGAATGTGGCACCAAGTTGAATGCAGGGGTTCCAGACCAATTGGCCCACCATGGGCTCATCCAATTGTTGGTAGAGGATGCCCTTCACACCTACACCATCCCCATAGCTTGGGAAATTTTCAAGAATATGTCTAGAGAAGATGACATAAAAACTCTTACTGATGACCTTAGCCCATCTGGCAGTGAAGAGGAGGAGTAGAAAGAGGAACTTGAGAAGAAAGTTAATGAGGAGGCATAAAATAGTCAAATAGAAGAAGAGAAAGAGGAGAAACAGAAAGAAGAGAAGAAACCAGACAAAACCACAGTTGAACCTAAGGCATAAAAGAAAACAACATCAAAAGCAAAGAAGAGGAAGAGAAGAAAAGTTGAGAAAAAGAAGCCCAAGAAAGCTTAGAAAAAGACTGCCACATGAAAGGTAGAGACCCAACAAGAAAAAGAGAGAATAACACCAGAGACAGCAGAGAAAAAAACAGAAACAACAGACACAGGAAAAATTGCAGAAGGTGAAGAAGAAAAACAACAAGAGGAATATCCCCTAAAACACTGGCAAGGGAAGAAGCCGCTGTGCTTGCTGCATTAAGCACTCCAACTGAGCAAAAGGGAAAAACAAAAAGACAGACATCAATGCATTTCAAATCCAGGAGGAGCACTAGGATTAAGGTGGGCAAGCCCCAGCCACCATCAAAAGAACCCATTATCATTGAGGATGCACCTATTGTAACAAGGGAGGAATCTCCCTCTAAAATCTCTACCACCTACAAGAGAGGGAGTCTGAAGACCTCCACCTATAAGGAAAGGATCAAATTGATGGACTCCAAAGCAGTCCTATAGGAAGCACAAATGTCTCTACAGGAGACACTGGCCAAGCTTAAAGAAACTGAAAAATTGGAAAAGAAGGCAGAAGGACAGTCACAAGAGGAAGGTGAGGAAAAAGAAATACCTGAGCCAAGCCCTCAGCCTAATTTAGGCTCCTATTACAATCTTCTAGAAGGTGGGAAAATCATCCCACAAAAATTCACAATGCCTCTTTTCTTTGAACTAGAAAAGGAGAGAGTCAGGACCCACACCTAGATGCAGATTGCTAAATCTAAAGGGGTTGAAGATATAGGGCACATGGAAAATAGGTTAAGGGAGATGAGCAGAGAGTTGGGCATGGTAAGGCACATAGAGATCATTAGAAGAGCCCAACTACAGGAAGAAAATGAACTCTTGAAAAAGAAGTTACAGTAACAGGAACCTCAAGGGGGAGACAAGCTGCCAATCTTGGAAGGGCAACAACAACAAGAGGGACCCCGGGCAGATAGTGAGGCAACATAGAAATAGCAAAAAGAAGAAGAACCACCGACAGATAGTGAAATGCTAATGAAACAACAACGAGAAAGAGAATCTTAGGCAGCAACTTAAGTGCTGATTTTGAAAAAGCAGTTGCAGGAAAAGGAAGCCCAGCTAGCCTGCATGGCCAGTTGGGCAATGGAGGCATTACAGTGCAGACAACCAACTAGATCCTACGCACTGTATCTCAAAGACCATTGGCTCCAATTCCAGATTAAAACATTTGCCTAGAGGGGCACAATTCCATTTCAAGATTATGGTTCGTTTATGGATTTATGTGATCATAGTTCAGCCGAAGATAAAGGCAAGCTAGCATAATATACCTACACAATATGGAACTTCCGGACATGAACTTATGTGATCCAAATGCTGCATTGGGAGACCTACAGCTCATGGCTATGGCTTCCTAGATGAGCCATGAGGAAAAGAGAGCAATGGAAATTCAAATGATAATGGCAAAAGAGCTAAGTGAGCCCCTAATGATAAGGGAAAAACCAGCAGAACCATTGGCTCTCATCTATGCCCATGAACACCTTGTAGCCAATCCCTAAGTTCTCCCTGATTATGTTGATAGGCAAGCACAAGCTATTGCTCATTTTGAAGATATGGGGAGATTGTTTGGTGATGACTGCCTTCATACATGCATGAGAAGGTGGAATACATTTCCACGTAGCTTAAGGATAAGGGAGTATCACTCCCCAAACAGAATGACGGAGGCCATGAGGAGAGTACCCCTATACAAACACTCAATGAGAAACTTGAAAGCCAACTGGATTGGTCTTCAGTTCAGTCCTCCACTACTATTAGGACTGTTGGAAGGAGTTAAGGAGGAGGAAGAACAGAAACAGTGGGAGGAAGTGGACAGGAAAGCAAGTTTCCATGACAGAGAGGAAGACATCACATCAGAGGCTTGGGATGTCAGGGAAGCTTTTAAAGCTATTAAAGGTGAAGAACTAGATTAGTTGCTCAGAGGATGAGCAACCCATTTAGCAGGGGGGGTGATGATGAGCCCTAAAAATGGGTAACTATATGGCTTTATTCTGCCTATTATTTGCATTTAATCGACCATTCTAAATAGTTTTGTGCATGTTTTTGAATATATTTATGTCAATAGAGTGAATGGGAATGTTCACTTTGCCATGTAGTCTAATGAGTGTTTATTGTAGACCTTTTGGACAATTTTGGACAAGGACCAGGAATTTATGAGCAAAATGACAACCAAACTCAAGGAAACAGGGATGAGGACTTATAGGAGGGGTGTCTCCTTCATTAATGACCCATTCCTTGAATTCTTCATCAACAACTTGGAGTACAAAGGTCCACATTGATGATTCCAAGGGGCAGCCGAGCAAGTCAAGTAGGGCTGCTGTTATCTTCAGTTCTAGGCAGCCGAGTTCCTTAAATTTAGGAGGACTATTGGGAGTCCTCACTTGAATAAATAAGAAGGCTTCAAGCCTCAATAGGTTAGCCATTTCATAGTATATTTTTGCACTTTTGTGCAGCTTTGCACTCAACTCATTTTGGAGCTCTTTTTGAAGACAATTTTGTGATGTAACTGCTATTTTTTGATAAATGAAGATGGACCAAGTTTTGAACCAGCATTGATTTTTCCTAGAGGGCTAAAGCTCTTGGGTTCGGGCCCAACCCAAGCTGCCCAACACCTTCTTTGTGTATTTATATGTTTTTTCTTGCATTCATGAGATAATTTCTATTGCTTAGGTTAATCTTGCTTTGTTAAATTAGGTTTCTTTTGATGGTTAGAATAGTTGTTTTTGCTTCAAGTTGCTTAAGTAGTTTGCTACAGTAATAGAAAAGGATCCAAAAAGGCCACCTGTATGTCTTGATCTCTTTCTCCCTCCTTGGGACCATGATTTCAGGTCAAGGCACCACTGCTGCCACCAAAAATACATTTTTTGCTCTTCCATTGCAACTGCTAGTGTGATATTTCGAGGTGGAGAAGTTGACATTAGTTTGGATTCACATGCTTAGATCATTTCATGTTCATTTACCATGGTTTTCTCGCATAATTTTGTGTTCATAAAGTATTGTTTGGCATTTTTCTAGTTTTAGGTTAGAATTTAGGTTAAAATAGACAAAACTCTATTTTTCGGTTCTTGCTTTGGTCAGTTTTGAGAAGTAAGTGTGCAGATCTCTTGTAAAACATTCCAGCTCATCATTCCTCCATAACACATCCTATACCAGTTCATCTCTCAATATTTCCCCCACTCATTCACCACATTTCGCCAGTTTGCCCTAATTTCTGCGTTTTTCCATAAAATTGCTCTTTTGTCCTTTGAACAAATCCAACCATCTCCTTTGGCCCTTATCTTCTTTGACAAGTTATAGACCCCTCAACACCTTCGTCAAACCTTCATTTCCCCTTTACCATCATTTCCCCCCTTCAAACCTCCAAAAACCACTTTCGGCCTTCTCCTGTAGATCCTCCTGTAGAATCTCCTGTATATCCCCTGCACCCTCCTGTAGAATCTCCTGTAGATCCCCTGCACCCTCCTGTAGAATTTCTTGCGAGTGATATTTCGAAGTCTGATCACAATGGAAGTCTCCAGAAGGGTACTAGGGACTTTAGGACCTCTCCACACCTTCCTCACCTTCTACAAAATCCAACTCCATCTTCCTTTGCCGCCAAACCTCTACACAGTCACAACCAGTCAAATCACAAGCATAATAATTCCACATAAAAATACTCAAAAGTACAAAAAGATGATTTCTTCTAATTTCTCTTCAGAATTAACTTGAATAAATGCAATTTACCTTTTCAATAGTTAATGACACCCATTTTACTAGTTTCCATCTCTTTTTGCAAAAGTAGGGTTAGTGGGTGAATTAGGGTTTGGTAGGGTTTGTTAGAGTTTGCGTTTCATTTAAGTTTTCCTTCTCTTTCTACAAGTAGAATAGGCCGTGTAAAGTTAGCTTTCTTCCATCACAGTTAAAGCTTCTTCTGAGAACTCATATAAGTTGGCTTAAGCTCCTAGTGAACTTGCGCCAGCTGATCAAGTGGCAGCCTGCAGTAAGAGCTAGTACTTGTTTATACAACACCATCAGTTCCAAGTTTTTTTATGAACTACTGTGTTGATAAAATTAAAGAAGGAAGCCCCAGGAGTTGCAGCATTATTGCTGCAATACTAGAGATCACCAAAGAGCAAGATCCATACTGGTCATTGGGTTACGGTGCATAGCTGGATCTGAATCAAGGAGGAACTTGAGCTCTTGAAGAAGGATAAGTTCTATTGATGGGTCAAGATCTTTAGGCTTGAAGAGAAGTATCTTTGTGTGGTTTTGATCTTTTATAATTGGTGCATGTCGTAATCTATAAATCTGATGATCTGGGTATAACTGATGTCTGAATAGTTGTAAAGGTTAAATCATCTTTTACAGATTTGTACACAGGTTCAATATAGCAAAGGCGCGTATACACGCTGGTTCAACATTTAAAAACAACATATATGTAGGTCTGCCTTCATATAACAGTGTATGAATGCAGGTTCGACACATTGAAGTAGTGTACACCTCATAAAATATGTTTTAGCTACTTTTTTTTACTGTTGTAGTGTTCTGGGTTCTGGATTGGGTTCTCATTACTATTACTATGTTCTGGTTACAACATTCAGAAAAGTGATTGTTTCATTCAGTTTTGGTTGGTGCAAAGGAGATTGGTTGATGCAGATATATTTGATGTTTGATTGATATTTTTGATGGATCTAATCTGAAAATTTATGAAACGTGGTCCCTGGAGGAAAAGAGAAGGTTGTAGCCTTCTGTAGGTTAGCACCTACGTACTAGTAAACACATCAGCTAGTACAAGAGATAATGGGGTTGTAGCTCACTTCTAGGAAAATATGGAGAACAAGAGAAGGTTGTAGCCTTCTACAAGTAGAAGCCTACGTATTGGTATAAGGCTGCACTAGTATAAAATTTGTAAAAGAAGTTTCTTATTAAAGAAATATAGAGACGATTGCAGTAGGTGGTTTTCACCCAAATTAGGTTTCCACCTTATATCTTGTGTTCATGTGTGTGATTGCATCTTCTGTTTACTGCATCTGATTACTGGTTATATGGTTCTGATACATAGATTAAAGATCAAATAACTAAGTTATAAGTTTGCAAGGTATACGCTGGTTGCTCTAAACACAGTTGCGTATACACGCAAGTTTCATTAACAGAAGTAGCATATATAAATCCATTTATGGAAATGAAATATTTTTAAATTTCTAATAATGATTCACCTCCCCTCTCAGTATTATTTACAACAATTGGTATCAGAGCAGGTCCTTCAGAAGAAGCTTGATCGCTTCAAGGAAGATCTATCATCATGAGTACCTATGAAAGAGAGGGATCCATTATACCACCAATCTTCGATGGGAGCAACTTCGTCTCTTGGAAGGTAAGAACCACAACCTGTCTTCAATCTCTTGGAACAGAAGTTTGGGAAGTCGTGGAAGGTGGATACACATTTCCATCAACAATTCCTACAGATGATGCAGGTAAAAAGTAGTATGAAACAAATGCCAAGGTTGTCAACACATTATTGGGGAGTCTGTCACAGTCAGAATTTGTTAAGATTATGCAGCTCAAAACCACCAAACAAATATGGGACAATATCGTTCTAAGCTATGAAGAAGACGATCACGTAAAACGTGCAAAACTACAATCTCTCAGAATTCAATATGAAACTCTCAAAATGCACAATGATGAAAGTATAGCTAATTACTTCTTACGTATAGATGAGATTGTTAATCGCATGAAAAACTTGGGTGAAGAGAATTTACTGTAGTTGAAAAGGTTTTGAGATCCCTCTCTTCTAAGTTTGAATCAAAATTTTCTTCCATAGAAGAAAAGAAAAATCTTCAGAGTATTACTATGATATAGATGTAAGGAATCCTAACTGCTTTCAAAATGAGAAAAGGGGGTCCATCACATATGAGAGAAGCCACATTCAAGGCTTCAGGAAGAGAAGAGCTCAATGAATCGAGACACATTTTAGAAGGAGATGAAGAAGCAAACTTTGTCAAGAACCTTCAATGGGGTTCTGGAAGATTTAGAGGTAAACTATCTTTCCAATGCTTTGCTTGTGGAAGAGTCGGTCATTATGCAGCCAAATGTCCTCATAAAGATAAGCTGGATAAAAGTAAGGAACTAGCAAAATGGAATAGAAAATAGAATGTAAGTAAGAAGAGTTACTATACACATGAAGATAGCGATGGTTTATAAAATAGTGATGAAGATGAACATGGTAATGACTATAAACTTTTGATGGCTTTTGAAGATGATGATTTCTTGGATGCTTTAGATGAAGATGGTCTCTATGAAAAAATTTCTAAACTTAAAATATGTTTAGAAGAAAAGAGTATGATTATAGATACTCTGACATTCCAACTTGTTTAAAGGGAAAAACACAATGAAATGTTGGAATGTGAAATTATGGGTCTAAGAAAAGATATTCAGAAAACAAAAGCTCTCAATCTTAGATTTGCTAAAGGATCAGAAACTCTAGATGAAATTATCAAAGTGCAGCATTCTCCTCTGATAAAGACATGTCTTGGATATATAGAAGAAGTATCTCAAGCACAGAAGCCATCAGCCTGCAAAAGCTATCTTGATGTAGCAAGGAGAAGTGAACAGGTTGACAATCGTTAGTAAAGGCATAAAGCAGATCACCAGGTAAATCAGGTTCAATCTACTTCAAGGATGAACAGAAGTTACAACCTACCTCAGGTAAATCATTTTTCTTCAAGAATGAATGTCAATTGAAACTACAGTCATCAAGTCAGTAGATTCGATAATCACAGGAGTTTCTTTAATGGCCAATGTTTTTCATGTCATAAATTTGGACACAAAGTTGCTCAATGTGTTGCTTACAAGACCATCATGACTAGAGAAGCACAAAATCAAAGGAATGTGATTGGGATCATGAAAAGGATCACAATAACTTTTATTCTCTTGAAAATGAAATAAAATGCTCTATCTGTAACAACTTCGGTCATGAAGATTCTGAATGTAGGAGTAAATTTAGGCAAACATCTCAGAAGGAGCAAGCTTCATTGGGTCCCAAAACATGGAAAAAGAAAGAATCCAAATAGAAAGATGTGGTATAGCCTTGTATGTAGAAGGACAAAAAAATCAGTGGTACATCGACAGTGGATGCTCAAAACACATGACAGGTGATAAAGAAAAAATTTAGTCATATAATGCCTTAGAAAAGGAAAAGAAGGTCTCATTTGGTAATGACACTCCTACAATCATAAAAGGTAAAGGCTCTGTTCTCTTAAAAGAAAAAGTTAAAGTTGGGAATGTTATGTATGTAGATGGTCTAAAGCATAATCTATTGGGTGTCAGTCAAACGTGTGATCAACGAAATGAGGTAGTATTTCAATCAAAAGGATGTGTTGTTCGTGAGCTTGATACAGGAGAGACAATGATCAAAGGTGTAAGAACTCCAAACAACCTGTACATACTCAAGGGGGGACAACAACAGTGCTACCTAAGCAAAAACGATGAACACTAGCTATGGCATAGAAGATTGGGGCATCTAATCTTCCCTCAAATAAGAAAAGCATGTAGATACAAGGCTGTTCATGATATTCCAGATCTCAGCATTCCAAAAAATACAATATGAAAATCATGTCAATTTGGTAAGAAAACCATAGCACATTTCCCTGAGAAGGAAGGATCAGCTAGTAAGCCTCTTGAACTTGTTCAGACTGATTTATGTGGTCCATCTAGGAAAAATTCACCTCGTGGAGAAGAATACTTCATATTGTTCATTGACGAATTTTCTAGATTGTGTTGGATAGGACTCTAAAGCATAAAGACGAAGCTTTTGAAAAGTTCAAAGCCTTCAAAGCTTCGTTGAAAATGAATTAGATCACAAAATCAAATGCCTCAGGTCTGATCAAGGAGGGGAATTTACCTCGGATTAATTCTTCGATTTCTGTGAAGAACATGGAATAAGAAGGGATTCTCTATAGCAGGAACTCCTCAGC
This sequence comes from Pinus taeda, assembly GCA_000404065.3. Classification (NCBI taxonomy): domain Eukaryota; kingdom Viridiplantae; phylum Streptophyta; class Pinopsida; order Pinales; family Pinaceae; genus Pinus; species Pinus taeda. The sequence goes on from APFE030233163.1 coordinate 13,143, forward strand.
AAAATGGAGTGGTAGAAAGGATGAACAAAACTATTCAACAAATGGCTTGTGCTATGCTATATGATTCTGGAACTCCTGCAACCTTCTAGGGTGAAGTTGCATTTGCTGCCATCACTATTCTCAACAAAACAAACGTCTGGGTAAACAACAATCAAACTCCACATCAGCTTTGGTATGGTAAGACTCCTACTGTAAAATAATTCAAAGTTTTTGGAAGCAAATGTTACATCAAAAGGACTGATGAAAAACTTAGCAAGTTTGAACCTAGAGCAGATGAATGCATTCTCCTTGGTTAATCTTCCCGAAGTAAAGGATACACGTGTTATAATAAGAGACTTGGGAATTTTTTTGAAAGTATTGATGCTGTGGTTGATGAAGCAGGAAAAAATCCAAAGCAGGTAAAAACCGAAGATTATGAAGAAGATGAGGACTATCCCTCCACATCAAATCAGACAAATTCCGAAGAAGAAACCAATGAGGCACCAGAATAATAGATGAGGGTAGAAGAAAAGACTCCATCCAGGTATGTTCAGAAGAATCATCCAGAGACTCAAATTTTGGGGCAGAAAGAGGTAGGAGTGCAGACAAGAAGAACTATTATAGAAGCTTCAAGCTATTTAGCATTGCTTTCCTTCGTTGAACCACAAAATGTAAATGAAGCATGCAAAGATGAATGTTGGGTCAATGCCATGAATGAAGAACTTGAGTAGATTGAAAAGAATAATACTTGGGAATTGGTTCCTAGATCCAATGATAAGAATGTCATAGGAAACAAATGGATATTCAAAAACAAGCTGAATGAAAATGGAGAAGTTATTAGAAACAAGGCTAGACTTGTTTGTAAAGGGTATGCTCAACAAGAAGGTATAGACTTTGAAGAAACTTTTGCACCTATTGCTAGACTTGAAGCCATAAGAATGTTCCTTGCTCTTTCTAGTTTTCAGAAGTTCAAAGTATATCAAATGGATGGGAAATCTGCCTTTCTTAATGGAGACCTAGAAGAAGTGTATATTGAGCAACCAGATGGATTCATCCTTGAAAATGATCCAAAACTTGTATGCAAACCTAGAAAGGCTCTCTATGGTCTAAAACAAGATCCAAGGGTCTGGTATTATTGTCTTGACAAATATCTTCATCAACAAGTTTTATCAAAAGGATCAACTAATAGTAATCTATATATAAAAATTGACAATGATAAATTGCTAATACTTGTTGTGTATGTTGATGATATCATTTTTGGTAGCAATGAAGAATCCATGAGTCAAAACTTTGCTTTGGTAATGTAGAAAGAATTTGAAATGTCCCTACTTGGTGAGCTCACATATTTTCTTGGCTTACAAGTTCAACAAAATAAAGATGGTATTTTTTTATCACAAACCAAGTACCTCAAGTAGATCTTGAAGAAATATGGCATGGAAGATTCTAAACCAGTATGTACCCCTATGGTAACAGGATGCAACCTCAGCACACATGATGAATCAGTAGCAGTACATCAACCAACCTATAGATCCATGATTGGTGGTCTACTCGATCTAACAGGTACTCGACTAGACATCATGCATGCAGTGGGAATAGTTGGAAGATTCCAAGAAAATCCAAAGGAATCACACTTGTAGGCAGTCAAAAGGATATTCAAATATCTTCAAGGAACTCAGAATTTTGGCTTATGGTATCCTAGGGACACAGATCTTACACTTCATGCATACACAGATGTAGATTGGGCAGGAAGCGTGGATGATAGAAAAAGCACTAGTGGTGGTGCATTCTATATGGGTTCTAGATTAATGTCTTGGTTCAGGAAGAAACAAAGTTCAACTGCATTATCTACAACTAAAGAAGAATATGTGGCTGCTACTTCTTGTTGCGCACAACTCCTTTGGATGATGCAACCATTACAAGACATTCAGATCACATGTACTCCACCCATCTCCATTATATGTGATAATAAAAGTGCAATAAGTATTTCAAAGAATCCAGCCATGCATTCCAAGACCAAGCACATACCTATCAAATGTCATTTTCTCTAGGGACAAGTGCTTGAATAAAAGGTCAAATTGGAGTATGTTCCCTCCAAGGAACAAGTTATTGATATATTCAACAAACCACTGCCCAAAGAGACATTTGAATACCTCAGACAAAAGCCGGGAGTAGTTGATGCATCAACTTGCCATTGCCACTTATTTGTTTCAGAGAACATTGGTTGTACGCGAGTTTCATGAAGTGTATCCACGTACGTACACCGATTGCTGTGGATAAAACTACATATATGTTGGTTTGAAGAATATCAGTGGACCAGACTCAAGACGAAAAGAGTCTGATATGGGTATGACAGTGATCATCTGGCATAGGTTTAGGGGGAGCATATACTTCTAATAATGTATTGTTGGCATTACTTTAGAATATCTTGGTACAATTTCACAATTGTTTTTGATTCAGGTGGAATAGGTGTAGAGGGAGATCATGGTTGTTGGTCTGGATGGTGATTGATAGATGCTGCTGATGATAGTTGCTGATGACTAGCATAGTCTTGTTTTAGATATTTTGTCTCTATGCTATGTATAAATTTTATTGTCAAGGTCATGTAACGACCTATTTTGTTTCCCCACTATGCCTGGGATGGATGATGTAATGTTCTTGTTTTATCATGTATATACTATTCGTATATCCCCACTTGGTTGGGTGGATGAGTCAATCTTGGTATATCACCACGTGTTTGGGAGATGGATGTATGTATCAGTCTTTGGTGATAGGAAGGTCATTTCTGATGTATAAAGTCATGTTCTTCTTGTAGAACATATTTTTGCAAACCTTGCTTATAGTTAGGGGGAGCATGAACAACGCACTTCAACATTTCAAAGAATTCAACATGTACTTAGGGGGAGCATAACCCTTTTCCCTTGATGACAAAGGGGGAGAGTGGCTTGGGGTTGACATTAAGTCCAAAGGGGGAGATTGTTGGCATTATGACACTATTTTGGCGCTATAACATAGGTGTTGTCCTTGATGGCAACTCACTCAGATGATAGATCACAGTTTAGGATCACAGAATGAAGGAAAAATATGTATACGTAGGTTCCCCTTGACCAAACCACGTATACACGTGGGTTCATAGACCAAAAGGTGCATATGTGTATACATGCACTTTCATGCAAGGAAAAGCGTGTACATGGTGGAAAACTTTGTTTTGGTCTATGGTATTTGGTCCTTGGTATTTGGACCCATGGTATTGGTCCAAGGTACCTTGTTTGAAGTATTGACCCCAGGTATTTGGTCCAAGGTATTGATTCTAAAGTGGTTTTGGACCATGGTATTGAGTAAGGCCTAAGACTATAAAAGGAGGAGGAGATCATTGGGCAAAGGCACCCAAGCATTGAATATCTAATGAAGAGCAAGATCTAGAATACTGGTCATTGGGTTATGGTGCATAGCTGGATCTGAATCAAGGAGGAACCTGAGCACTTGAAGAAGGATAAATTCTATTGATGGGTCAAGTTATTGAGGCTTGAAGAGAAGTATCTTTGTGTGGTTTTTATCTTTTATAATTGGCGCATGTCATAATCTGTAAATCTGATGATCTGGGTATAACTGATGTCTGAATAGCTGTAAAGGTTAAATCATCTTTTACAGATCTGTACACAGGTTCAATATAGCAAAGGTACGTATACACGCTGGTTCAACATTTAAAAACAACGTATACACAGGTTTTCCTTCAGACAACAACTTATGAATGCAGGTTCGACACATTGAAGTAGCATACACCTCATAAAATATGTTTTAGCTACTTTTGTTTACTGTCGTAGTGTTCTAGGTTCTGGATTGGGTTCTGGTTACTGTTACTATGTTCTAGCTACAGAATTCAGAGATCATTTCCAAATTTCCAGGGCATAATCTTAAACAACTTCAGATTTCTTAGTAGAAGAATAAAAAACTAAAGGATCACTCCTAGATTTAAAGGCAGAAGACTTTCTGCCATTTCCAGATTTTCTGAAACATATTGTATTTTTAGTTTACTTGATAGCATTTGTTTCCTATAGACTAGTGACAGTTTGAGGAAGATGTTTTCCTATATATTTTTTCATTTTAATTATAAAAGGGTTGGATTTTCATGCAAAAACCTTACCATTCTTGTAAAGACTTCTATTGCATAATTTTTAATTGAAGTATTCTAGATTTAATTTCATGACAAAGTTTGTTCCTCATTTATGTCTTTCCATGTGATTTCATAATATGTTTATGTATATGTTCAAGGTAACATAGGAGTTAGGGTAAGGCTAGGTTTGAGTATCAACCTCCCTGACATCCCACTACAAAGTTATCATCTACATTGAGATCAACTAATTGAATAGTTTGTTTAAATTAACTCCTCTACATCATTTTATTGTTTCCTTATGTCATCTACTGAATGTATATATGTTTGGATGTAGAATTATTCTACACGCATCTACTATATTTGGTTGTTGAAGTATTTAGTATGAATACTTAATCATCCAATTTCTCTTCAGTTCCTCCACCAAACTCTTTAAGCTATGTTTTTATGCTGGAACTAGATGTTCACACTTTGATAAGTTTCAACATGAGAGGGCTTTATTTTTTAGCAGAGATTAGATAAACATCAGAAGCCACCTACAACAAAAAATAGATCTGGCCATTGTGCTTCAAAGGTTGCTGTCGAGTGACAGTGAACAACGTTAAAAAAAGGCCTTGTAACACTTGAGGGAGCCCCCTTTGGTTCAAGGGCCAGTTTGAACCTAAAGACTGGTCAAATTGGTTTCTCAGTGCCATTTCCCAGCCAAGAATTTCATTTTAGAAACAATACAAAATTTGGCGTCATTATCGGGGAGGGAAGTAACAAAGAAATATTTCCCCAGAGAACGATCAAGACTAGATCTACTCTTTGCTGGTGAAAAAGGAGTAGGAATTTGATATTAGTTGCAATTCCTTCACTAGGTGGCTCCACTTTGTTTATATGGTGATTCCACTCGGTTATCAATTCCACTGGTTCAAGATTTCAACTACATTTATTGTTGTGCTTATGCAAGGATCATTGATGGTTGCATTCAATAATATATCTTCATTCCTCTTAGAGGTGATTAAAAGCCTCACATATCAATAGAGGATGCAATCTTCAAATTTCAATTGTAAGTATAACCAACTCATGGAGTTTGTCTTTCATATTTTAAATATATTTCATATCTTCAGCCACTGGCAAATTGGCCCGTCAATTAATCCAGTGATCACATGGATGCACTCAAAGCATGATTACATTTAACAGTGCATATTTTCAGCTCATTTAGATAGAGGTGAGTAGGATTGAATCAATAGATCATTTAGTTTCAATGTGTAGTTTATGAATGGAGTCATTTCAGCAGTGTTAGTATACAATGGATCAAATGTTGTTTCAATTTGTATTTCAAGTTTACAATATGTAGTTTGGTTTGCTTGAAATGAAATAAGTTGCAGGAGATGGGAAGAAGAATATTTTTTGACTATTGAATCCACTAACCAAATGGCTTAAGCACTATTTAACTTAATTTTACTTGCATCAACCCATAATTTGATTTTAGTTGGCAGTTTACAGGTTTCAGGACATAGATTGCAGATTTCACATTGCTGGTTATAGATTTTTATCACAAGTTGCGGACAATTAATTTTGATAATGAGTCCATGTCCAATGGATACAGGGCACATGTCTATATATTCTCTTCATCCCATAGGGGGAAGCAGTCCCCAGTTGGATCCTATGTTGTAACATTTTCTGACCCCTTTAAAAGTTACATTTTTTTTTGAAAATTTGCCACCTTCCTTCAATCTTATCCTTGCTTTGGCAAATGCCTTCCTTTAAATACAATTCCATCTAATGCTTTCCATCACTAAAGGATGAATTGTCTCTATGGTTTTTATAATTTTTTTCTAAGTTATTTATAATTGTTTTGATTTCAAATATATATATATATATATATAATATATTATATATATATATATATATATATAATATAATATAATATAATATATATATTATATATATATATTTTTTTTTTTTTTTTTTCTATAAAAATATATATATTATATTTTTTATAAAAATTATTTATTTAAATATTAAACTTACTTTTAAAATAATGTGTCATCCCCAATCTCTAAATAGGAGAACCACATTTTTTACCATGTATTACGGGGGGTTGAAAGTCAAAATCCATAAGTCAAATTAATAAAAATATTATTTATCTTCATTCAAACCTATGTTCCCACCTCACCTTTCACACATTAAAAACCATTATATACATTAGTTAGAGATGTGTGAAATATTAAATCAATGGATTGTGGGGGCCTAACCTATTTGACTTTTAATCTAACCTACCCCCTCTGCAGAGTTGTTTCACTTTTACCGCTTTTCACAGCTGTCTTCATCTCATGCATTGTGGGACCCCGTACCTAAACCATTTACCATCTACTATCCCCCCTCCACAAGATCATTGTAAAACCATTTTTTTACACTGATTCAGATTTATAAATGTCAGGCGAGAATTTCTACTAAGTATGCAGGAAAGTTTAAAAGTTATAAAGTGTGTATCAAGGGAAATAATGGAGGGAGTATTTTTATAATTGTATTTTTCTGGAATGAGCTCATACGTGAAAGCATGAGGTAAGAAGAGGCTAGGTCAACTATTGAAAAATATTTTTGTGCACGTAAAATGAAGATACACATTCTAGAAGTACATTTCAATACAAATCATGGAGTTTCCAATGTTACAAAGAAACATTTCCTCTATGTGGAATAATTTTACAGAGGTGAAAATGAAATTTTATAGAGCAAAAAAATTAATGTTTCTAGCTATGGATATAAGGAGAAAAATAATTATAAAGAGGAAAATTCCTGTGAAGAGAAAATTTGCATAATTTCTTATCCAAAGTTTTCACAGAAGTAAAAAGGGAGTTGAAATCATATTTTCATAATTTACCAAATATGGTTGGAGACATGGTTTTCAAACCACGGGGATGAAAAACAATAGATGGTTGGAAAATTGTTTTTGATTTCATTTATGAAATTCCTAAACAAATAATTTCTACAATGGAGAAGTATTATAGGACATGGTTTTCAAAACCATGGATGGGTTTACAAAGCGATATTTTGGGATTTTATTTACGAAATTCATGAGGAAAGAAACAATTTTATAGGTCAAAACAAGACATGGATTTTGAAAAAAGACATGGATTTCAAACAATGAATGGTTTTAGAAGATGAAATCATTTGAGGAAATATTTTGAGTTTTCATTTATGGAATTCATGGAAATATGGAAATACGATTTTAGAAACTTTTGGGAAATATTTTTATCAAAATATCTTATTCCAAAAAATTTAAGATTTATATTTTTGAAAATTAAAGAGTGACAAAAAACAATGATTTTCATATCATTTTCAAATCTCTCAACAATGGTTAAGCATATGAAGGATAATTAAGATAATTGAATTATCAAAGAGTTTTATCAAAGGACATGATTATTAAATTCTATAAAAAGGGACCGGTCAACGAGATTATGGCCATATTAACTAAGTTTTAGGGAAAAACTTCAACAACCTCCAGATTCTGAGGTAAAAGATCAACAAGCAGAAGATTAAGGTAGATTTGTGACAAAAAATGGGCAACTAGTTTCAAGAATAAAGGCAATCAATCAACAATTAATGAGCCAGTTTCTAGATTTGAGGGAACAAAATCAGCAGTCAAGAAATCATTTCCAAATTTACAAGGCAAAATATTAAACAAATTCAGATTTATTAGCAAAAGAATTAGAAACTAAAGGAGCACTTCCAGATTTAAAGGCAGAAGAGCTTCTGCCTTTTCTAGATTTTCTGCAACATATTATATTTTTAGTTTATTTGATAGGATTTATTTCATATAGATTAGTGGCAGTTTGATGAAGATGCTTTTCCTATATATTATTTCATTTTCATTGTAAAAGCGGTTGGATTTTGATGCCAAAACCCTACTATTTTTGTAAATACTTCTATTGCAAAAGTTTTAATTGAAGTACTCTAGCTTTAGTTTCATGACAAAATTTGTTCCTCATGTATGTCTTTCCCTATGATTTCATTTTATGTTTCTGCATATGTTCAAGGTAACATAGGAGTTAGGGTAAGACTAGGTTTGATTATCAACCTCCTTGACATCCCACTACAAATTTATCATCTACGCTGAGATTAACTAATTAAAAAATCTATTTAAATTAACTCTTTTGCATCATTTAATTATTGCCTTTTGTCATCTCTTGAATGTATATCTGTTTGGATGTAGAATTCATCTACATACATCTACTATATTTGGTTGATGAAGTATTGAGTATGAATACTTAATCATCTGATTTCTCTTCTATTCCTCCACCAAACTCTTTAAGCTATGCTTTTCTGTCAGACCTAGACGTTGACACTTTGATTAAGTTTCAACAAGAGATGGCTTTATTTCTAAGCAGAGATTAGATAATCACTAGTAGCCACCTACAACAAATAATAGATCTAGCCATTGTGCTTCAAAGGGTACTGTCTAGTGATAGTGAAAAATGTTAAAAAGGCCTTGTAACACCTAAGGGAGCCCCCTCTAGTTCAAGGGCATGGAAAATTTTAGGGGCGAATGTTCGCCCTTAGACGAAATTAAGGGGTTTTAAATTTTTAGTGGGCGAATATTTTGTATCATAGTACATTTTTACAAATAGCCTCAAATAGCCCACCTTATTTTAAGGGAGAGAGTAAAAAAGGTAAATTTAGCCCTTGAAATTAGGAGTTACAACCTTCCATTCACCCTAATTTTCAAGAATAGGTTTTATTTAAGTGAATCCTATGGGCCAAATACCATATTTATAAAAAGGTATGGTAAATTAATAAAAATATAAATAAACGAGAGGTATGGTAAATAAATAAAACATCTTTTTATATTTACTCCATAAGTCACCTTATATTTACGAACACCCAAAAAATGCGTTATATTTAGGTGAAACCTATGGGCCAAATATCATGGGTTAGATTATTATTAATACCATGCAAAAAACATTATTAACCCTAAAATTAGTATTATAAAAATAAAAATGGAACATGGTATTCACATGGAATGTAGCCTATTTAAATGGGGGAATTAAACCAGCATAGATCCATCTTTACTCTGGATCTACTAAACCACGAGAGGGATCAAATATCATGATATGCAAAGTAGCATAGAGTGAAAAAATATTTGATCCCTCTCGGG
>APFE030233163.1:24792-38402 GCA_000404065.3 Pinus taeda
CTTCTCCATGTGGAATCTCTTGAGTATCTCATTGGCATACTTTCCTTGAGACACAAACACTTCCCCATCCTTCTGCCCCACTTCCATGCCTAGAAAGTAGTGCATGAGACCCATGTCTTTCATCTTGAACTCTCTTGCAAGTTCCTCCTTGCAAGACTTGATCAACTGATCATCACTTGTCAATATCAGATCATCAACATAAAGAACAATGATCAATGGCTTACCTTCTACCATGATGTGGTATAGGTTCACATCTGCTTCACTCTTTGTAAAGCCCAACCTAGTGAAATAGCTGTCAATCCTGGTGTACCAAGTACAAGGTGCTTGCTTCAGCCCGTACAGATCTCTCTTGAGTCAGTACACATGTGAATCACGATCGAAGGCCTCAAATCCTTCTGGATGCTCGATATACACCTTTTCCTCAATCTTTCCAATAAGGAACGTAGTCTTCACATCCATCTGATGGATCTTCCAACCCATCTCTGCTAATAGTGCCAACATCGATATGATAGATGAGTACCTTGCTACAGGAGCAAAAGTTTCATCATAGTCAATTCCCTCAACCTGTGAGAAAGCACAGGCAACAAATCTTTCCTTGTGTTTCTCCACACTACCATCAGCTGCTTGCTTTACCTTGTAAAGCCATCAGGAACTCACTACTAACTTGTTCTTCGATCTTGGAACAACATCCCAAACAATGTTTCGAACTATGGAGTCATACTCCTCCACCAAAGCATAAACCCAAACTGGTTGTTACACTGCTTCCTCAAAGGAAGATGGTTCGCTCCCTATACATTCCCCAACCAGGGCATATAACCAATGTACTGCTCAGGTGACCTCCTATATTTGCGCTGAGAAGATGGTTGTCCATATTCTCTCTCGCATCCATGAACAAGCTTTCAACTTCCCTTGAGCATTTCCACCCATCTCTGGAAGACTTTGCATGAGTGGATGTATCCACTACTGGATCCTCTACATGTGGCTGCTTGGCATTAGTTTGAGGCTTCGCCTCCTTAGGAACCAAAAGTTACTCCTCTGCATGCAACTTGAGCTCCGTCTCTAAGGAAACTCACATGGCCTTCTACTCATTGAACTTCAAATCTCTACGTACCAATGTCCTATGATTGGTAGGCAAGAATACACGATAGTTTTGGGGTGTATTAGTGTACCCCACAAGTATCCCCAACTCAACTATTGGTTCTAGCTTCTTCCTAGCATCCTTGGTCACATGGAAAAATATCGATGGGCCAAAGATCCTGAAGTGACTAACACCTGGTCTCTTCCCAGAGAAAGCCTACTTTGGTGTCTTCATCCCTAGTATACGATGTGAGCTTCTATTCTGCAAGTATACTACTGTATTGCATGCCTCAACCCACAAATGAAGTGGTAGGCCTTGGTCATGCAACATCTTTTGAGCTACTCCCACAATCGTTTTGTTCTTCCTTTTGGCCACCTCATTCTGCTATGGGTTATGGTGTGCTGTCAACTCCCGTTTAATTCCTTCTACTACACAGAAGTCCTTAAACTATTGAGAGACATACTCTCCACCATTGTCACTTCACAAGGCCCTTATTTTCTTTCCAAATTCTTTCTCAACCAAGGCTTTTACCTCACAAAACCTTGAGAAGGTTTGATCCTTCTTCAGCATGAAATAGATCCAGCATCTACGAGAAAAATCATCAATGAAAATAACATAGTACCTCTGCTTAGCGGTGGAGGCTATCGAGAATGGTCCACACACATCTGTATGAATTGTTGGAAATACTGAGAGGGGGGTGAATCAATATTTCTTATTATTTTTTTTTTTTTAATTGTTCTAGTGATTTCCAAAAACATATACAGATATGTGTATGTATACACAGAACACAGAAATAAACAGCTGAAATTAATGCTTTTATTAAAAATCAAGACAGTGCAATGAAATAAATACAATATAAGTATAAATTTGTTTGTGAATAGCTGCCAAGCTCCAACTTGGACTTTACTGAGGTTCTAAACTCCAGAGAACCAACTCTATTTTGTAGCGGTTCTTAACATAGGAGCACCTACCCCCAATGACTTCAGTCCAGTTCAGTTCTGAGGGTCCAACCCAACGTTGGTATAAACAGGTATGTTGCTGCACACTATTCAACTGAGGTTGTCTCACTCCTACTCTCCTGCCTCTATTGCTTCTACTTCCTCTACAGCCTTTGCTACTTCTACTACCTCACACTCTGGTTCTTCACCACACCAACAGCCACAACAATTCTCTGTTTTTACTGTTTTATAAATTCTCATGCCTCTGTCCATTCGTTTCCGCTTACTCAATGGCTCTTTGGCTTCCTCCTTTCTCGCTTGAGCTTCAGCTTCCTCAGCACTCGCTCGGCCTTTTGGCTTCCCTCCTCCATTCGCTTTAGCTTCCTCATGTTTACCTTTGATTTATGTGTTGAAAATATAATGTCGTCGTGGAGAAATTGGTGTTTCGGAAAATTTTTCACAAGTGTTCAACAACTGCGGAAAAGGTTGGTGTTTCAACAATGGAGAAATTGGTGTTTCAACAACTTTTCTCCAAGTGTTTCAACAGTGTTCAACAGCTGTAGCAACCTTCACCAACGTTCACCAGTAACTTCATACAATGCTTAACCACCTCTTCTCCTCTTGGCTCCTCTTGGCTCTCTATGTGCTCCTCTTCTTTGGCTCTGTCTCCTTCCTTGAATATTGCCATACTGACATCGATGACGATCTATGTCCAACAATATCCCCCTTGTTATTGATGGCAATATTCTTCTACTCTCTCCCCCTTTGACATCAATGGAAAAGGAATGCATATAGACTCCCCCTATCGACCTGCTCCCCCTGTCCTGCTACATATTTATGAATGAACTTGAGTGATGATAAAGAAATAACCCCCATCTTTTGACGCAGATGTTCGAATGCTTCTCGGGGAAGAGGTTTTGTGAAAATATCAGCTATCTACTCCTTAGTACTGATATATTCCAAGACAATGTTTTGTTCAGCTACTTGCTCACGGAGGAAATGATACTTGATTGGTATGTCTTTGGTTCTTGAGTGCATCATTGGATTTTTGCTGAGACTGATAGCACTTGTGTTGTCACAATAGATGATAATTGGTTGATCTGTACATATGTCAAGATATTTTAGAGCTTCCTTCATCCATAGTATCTGAGTACAACAGTCTACTGCAACAATATACTTGGCTTCGGCTATGGATAATGATATGGATGATTGTTTTTTCCTGAGCCAGGATACCAAACAGTCTCCTAGGAAGAATGCATTTCCACTAGTACTTTTCCGATCATCTATACTTCTGGCCCAATCAACATCGGTGTATGCAGTTACAGTCAGTGTTGAGTTCTTTGGGTACTAAAGACCAAAATCAGAAGTTCCCTTCAGATATCTGAGAATTCTTTTTATAGCTAATAAATGGGATTGTTTGGGAGCAGATTGAAATCTTCCCACCATTCCTACTGCTTGCATTATGTCTAGTCGTGTAGCTGTTAAGTATAGAAGGGCTCCGATCATTGACCTGTAATGAGTTACATCCACTAGAGGGGAGTCATCATCTTTGCTCAGTTTGCAGTTTGTGGTCATAGGTGTGCTCATGGGTGCACAGTCCTCCATTCCTTATTTTTTGAGCATTTCTTTTAGATATTTGGTTTGAGATATACACAATCCTACTCTGGTTTGAGATATTTGAAGTCCAAGGAAGTGGGACAGCTCTCTTATCATTGACATCTCAAACTCTTTTGACATGTTTTGAGAAAATTCATGGCTCATTTCATCATTATTACTAGCAAAAATCAGATCATCGACACAAACAAGAGCAGCTAGTAACTTACCTTGATCTGGCTTTATGTATAGATTACTTCCAGCCACTCCCTTTTTGAAGCCTTGTTGTTGTAGGTAGTGATCCAATATTGCATACCAAGCTCTAGGAGCTTGTTTCAATCCATATAAAGCCTTTTTCAACTTACAAACTAGGTCCTTTCCTGCTGTCAGATCAAAACCTTCTGTCTGCTCCATGTAGACTTCCTCTTTGAGTTCCCCATTTAGAAATGATGATTTCACGTCCATTTGATAGATTTTGAATTCTTTTGAGCAAGAAAATGCTAAGAGCATCCTGATAGCTTCCATATCGACCACTGGTGCAAATGTCTCTTCAAAGTCAATTCCTTCAATTTGTGAATAGCCTTTGCAGACAAGTCTTGCCTTATTTCTGATAACCTGTCCTTCCTCATTCATTTTATTTTTGAACATCCATTTGGTTCCTATTATGTTTTTTTCCTTTGGATGTGGTACTAGCTCCCATGTCTCGTTCTTCTCAATTTGGGACATTTCTTCTTCCATGGCTTTTACCCAATGAGGATCCTTAGTTGCTTCTGCAAATGTTTCTTGTTCTATCATAGGTAGGAGGGAAATGGCTTTTCTCTTGGGTGAGGTTGTTATCCTTCTTCGGGTCTGCACACCTTCATCTCTATCGCCAATGATCTATTCTTCTAGATGATATCCTTCGACATACTTCATCTTTGAAGGGGTATGAGGTGGTTCTTTTTTCTCTTCTTCTTCTTCCTCATCTATCTCTTCTTCTTTAGGTTCTTCTTCTTCAAGGAGAAAGTCATCTTCATGTTCTGTGATTTCCTTTACTGGAAGTTCTTCATCAACCTTTACATCAATGCTTTCCACTATTTTATTCAGTCGATAATTATAGCACTTGTAAGCCTTGCTCCGTGTAGAGTATCCAAGAAATATCCCTTCATCAACCCCATAGTCAAACTTTCGTGATGAACCATCATTTATTTTTATGAAGCACTTGCTTCCAAAAATCTTGAAATAATTCACCAAAGCAGGTCTTTTGTTCCATAGCTCATAAGAATTTTTTTCACAATTTGGTCTTAATTGAGTTCGATTCAGTGTATATACAGTTGTCCCTACTGCTTCTCTCTAGAATTTAGGTTGTAATTCTGGTGCTAATAGCATAGTTCTTGCCATTTCTTGGACTGTACGGTTTCTTCTTTCAACTACACCATTTTGCTGAGCTGTTCTGGCAGTCGAGAATTCTCTTTTAATTCCATGAATGTTACAGAACTCACTAAAATTGTTTGATGTGATTTCTCCTCCTTTGTCTTTTCTGAGGCACTTAATTTTTTAATCTTTTTCATTTTCTACAAGGGCTTTTAGATTCTTAAAACACTCAAAAGTTTCAGATTTATACTTTATGAAATATATCCACATCATTCTAGTATAATCATCAACAAATAACACAAAGTATCTTTCTCATTGGAGTGCTTGATTTCTAGTTGGCCCACACACATCAGCATGGATGATCTCCAAGGGCTTCGATGTATAGTGTTCCTTTGTCTTGTGGTTGGTTCTGGTCTACTTTCCATGTTGACAAGGACCACATACTTCCTGATTTGGTTTGAATAGCTTTGGGATGTCTCGTATAGCTTTGATCTTACTGATATTGATCAGATTTTCGAAGCTTGTATGTCCAAGTCACTTGTGCCACAACCAACTCTCATCTATCTAACTCGCGTAGCATTTATTTTCTTGAATCTTGTTCAATATGTAAATGTTGTCTGGTGTACCCCTTTTGCCACAGGTTTCCCTGAGGCGGAGTTCATTATTTCACAATCTTTGTTGTTGAAAACAACCTTATGTCCTTGATCACAGATTTCGCTGACACTCAAGAGGTTGTGTTTGAATCCGTCAACTAGCAGAGCATCTTGAGCTTTTCCTTTTCCATTGATCAGATTGATTGTTCCTTTTCTTGCATTGCTGCCTGATCCACTTCCAAAAGACACATTCCCTTCCTTTTTGCTCAGTGAGACAAACTTCCTTCTGTCTCCTGTCATGTGTCTAGAGCACCCACTATCTACAAACCATTGGTTTTCATTATTTCGAGCATATAGAGCCACGACGCATTTGTCCATGCTGGGGTTCTTTCTACTCGTCTTTCTTCCTTTGAGTGGGTAGTCTTGTTCATAGTGTCCATTATTGTATCAGGAAGAGAAACTCAAATCAAATTTGGTCAAGGGATCAAATGGATTGAATGTTTTGATTTGCCCCTGTCTTTTGGGGGCATATGAGTTGATTATTTGGTCCTTTTGATTTGTCTTTTCACTTCTGCAAGCCAAACAATGTCTGGCTTGATGACGAAAGTTTTTACAATGAAAGCAGTGTCCAAGAAACATGGTTTGTACTTGTTGAAGCAACCACAATTTGAGTCGATTTCCATCCTAGGAATTACTCCTCCCTCGTTCTTCGAATTTGCGGTGGGCCCTTGGTGGAGTACATTTTTGTATTTGCTGCAGTGTCCATGATTCGACTCCACACTCTTCTTTGGAGTAATTCCATCTTCATTCTTGGGGTCTGGGATGCACTTTTGATAACATATTTTTTCATCTTTTGGATTGCAGGAAAGTTCATCAGCATAGATTTTCACACTATTCTTAGTGCTTGAGGATTCTCCTTTGAAACCTATTCTAGACTTGTCATGTAGAGGTTTTTGATTTTTCAAAATAGTCTCAAGTATCTGAGAGCTTTTACAACCCTTTTTAATTTGCTCCAACTCCTTTCTCATAGACACTATTTCAGCCTCGTGTTCTTCACAAGTCTCTTCTTTTTCTTTAAGCTTTTCTTCCAAGAGATCTTCTCTCCTTCTTATTTCCTTGTTTTCCACTTTGAGAGAAATGATTTTGTTTCATAGTTTCTCATTTTCTTCAATGGCGCTTATTAACGGTTCATCTACATTTCCTTCTAGCCCTGAGTTATCATCATCTACGAGTGCCATGAATAATGCTTCTTGGATTTCATCATGATCACTTTCCTCATCTGATTTCTTTTTGATGACCATAAACTCATCCTCATTAGACTCATCTTGCTTGGAGAAGAATTATTTCTTATTGAACCCTTTCTTTTTATGTGCCATTCTTTTAGAATTTCCTTCATCATCACTGTCATGTTTATCAGGACATTTTGCTGCATAATGACCTATTTTACCACATTTAAAATAGATAAGAGGATACTTGCCTTTAATCTTAGATCCTCTCTTCAGCTTTCGTACAAATTGAGCCAATTCAGATTCCACATCAGACTCATCACTACAGTCATTCCTTTCTTTCCCCTTCTTTGACTTTGAGGCCTTGAATGTTGCATCTTTGGAGCTCGGGCCACCTTTCCTCATTTCATAGGTAATGAGAATTCCATGGAGTTCATCCATTTTGAGGGTATCTAGATCCCTTGCTTCTTCTATAGCGCTTATTTTGGAGTCAAATCTGTCTGGAAGATACCTTAATACCTTTTGAACAATGGTACTTTCTTCAACTTTTTCGTCCAATCCTTTCAGGAAATTTACCACTTCAGCTACTCGGAGGAGGTATGATACAATGTCTTCTTCATCTTCCATCCTCAAACTTTCAAATTGTCTTAGATGAGTTTGAAGCTTTGCCTTTTTTACTTTTGAGTCCAAGCTAACTAGCTTCTCCCACATTTCTTTGGCAGATGTACAGTGCATGATTTTTGTAAACTCAAAATTAGTGATTCCACTAGTGATGGAGTTCATGGCCTTTGCATTTGCGATGTAGGCTTTCCTCTCATCTTGGTTCGTTGGAAGAGTGGTAGTCATTTTGTATTCGTTTTGAACAAAATGCCAGACTTCCGGTCCAAGGGACATTAAGTAGTAGGTCATTCTTTTCTTCCAGAAACCAAAGTTAGTGCCATCGAACAAAGGAGGTCTTCCTGATGCTTCATGATTTCTCATCATGGCTGTGAATCCTTCTTCAAGCTGTTAGGCTAGTATGAAGAAGCCTGCTCTGATACTAATTGTTGGAAATACTGAGAGGGGGGTGAATCAATATTTCTTATTATTTATTTTTATTTTTTTAATTTTTCTAGTGATTTCCAACAACATATATAGATGTGTATGTATACACAGAACACAGAAATCAATAGCTAAAATAAATGCTTTTATTAAAACTCAAGACACTACAATGAAATAAATAAAATATAAGTATAAATCTGATTGTGAATAGTTGCCAAGCTCCAACTTGGACTTCAGTGAGGCTCCAACCTCCAAAGAACCAACTCTTTTTTATAGTGGTTCTGCACTTAGGAAAACCTACCCCCAATGACTTCAGTCCAGTTTAGTTATGAGGCTCCATCCTCTTGGGCTCCAACCCAACCTTGGTATAAATAGGTATGTTGTTGCACACTATTCAGCTGAGGTTGTCTCACTCCTTCTCTCCTGCCTCTGCTGCTTCTACTACCTCACACTCTGGTTCTTCACCACACCAACAACCGCAACGGTTCTCTGTTTTTACTGTTTTATACATTCTCATGCCTTTGTCCATTCGTTTCCGCTTACTCAATGGCTCTCTGGATTCCTGCTCGCTCGCTTGAGCTTCGGCTTCCTCAACACTCGCTCGACCTTCCGGCTTCCCTCCTCCATTCGCTTTAGCTTCCTCATGTTTACCTTCGATTGATGTGTTGAAAATATAATGTCATTGCGGAGAAATTGGTGTTTCAGCAATGCTGAAATTGGTGTTTTAGCAATTTTTTCACAAGTGTTCAACAGCTGCGGAAAAGGTTGGTGTTTCAACAATCGAGAAATTGGTGCTTCAGCAACTTTTTTCCAAGAGTTTCAACAGTGTTCAACAGCTGCAGTAGCCTTCACCAACATTCACCAACAACTTCATACAACACTTAACCACCTCTGCTCCTCTTGGCTCTGATGGCTTTGTGTGCTCCTCTTCTTTGGCTCTGTCTCCTTCCTTGAATATTTCCATATTGACGTCAATGACAATCTATGTCCAACATGAACTTGCTCTAGGATTGGTCCAGCTCGACTGTCTCAATCCTGAAAGGAAGATTTTGCATATTTACCCAAGGTACAACATTTGCATGTATCCACTTGCTCAAGTTTACCCTTGGGAAGTCTAGTAGAAATCTGCTGCATGATCTTCAAGGCTCCATGGTGCAAATGGCCCAATATCCTATGCCATAGCTAACCAATATCTTGGCTTTGCACCAACTCTGCTTTGGAACTCAATCCAGTACAGTCATCTACGTCCAACTTGTAGAGATTCTTCACTTGAATCCCAATCCTCTTGGTCTGTCCCATGTCGCTGTGTCTTAGGAATGCCTTTCCTTTACTGAAGACTACATCATAGCCTTTTTCTTCCAACATTATGACACACACGAGGTTCTTCTTCAATCTAGGCATATACTTCACATCAGTCGGGGTGAGAGGAGCTCCATGCTCCCTTTGAAACACTACTATACCTTCACCTGAAACACAGTGCTTTCCATCATCGCCCATCTCTATGCACATCTGGAGGTCCTTCTCCTCCAAGGTACTGAATAGAATCTCGTCACCAATCATGTGGAATGAGGCTCCACTGTCTAGGTACCAAACACAACCAACCATTGATGAAACCATGCATGCGATGAGGGTGAAATCCAATTCGAACTGTGAGGCTAGTGCCTCACCAGACTTTCATGTCTTGTTCATTCGATTTCCTTCCTTCACTTGGCATATATCACATTGCTTCCCGGTCAATGAGACAACTTTCCAGTTTTGCTAAAAGAAATACCTCCTTAGTTTTGAGTCTTTGATTTGTTTTGCATTTAGTTTCTTATGATTTATTTGGAAAAATAAAAAAATTTCATTCATCTTGTATCAAGACTTGAAAGATGATTTTTGCATGAGTAAATTCTTGAGATTAAGACATTGAAAAGCAAAAAGTGTGTTTTCCATTTTCTTGTTTAGATTGCTTGCAATTTAAAGTAAATGGTAGAAGTATTTCTGCTTTTCCTTGATTGGCTTGCTTTCTTGCGATTTTGCTGTTGTGAATTGAACCTCTCACTCTTCCTTAGCTAGTCGTTCATTCAATGAGAATGGTATTTTTTCTCATTTAGTTGCATTCTAGGAGTTTTTGAAGATACATTCGATAGGGCCTTATAATTGAGACTTAATTCAAGATAAACTATTAAAATCTATTGAATTAACCTAAGGAAGTATTGTAACTTAATGCTTATATCTAGAGGTCTAGGCTAGAGATGTGTTTCGACATCGTTAAGCCTAGTGGCTGTTGTTTTCACTAAGGTTGGGTGATTCCTCCTTTTGTGATTCAATAAGTGCTAGTATGGACTTGTGCTACCTATACCATCGCGTATATGATGGGAGACCCCACTAGGTTGCAATCCTGTTATCCATAAGAAACCAAGTTGGCCACCTTGCAAACATGATACACCGAACATAGCATTCGGGGAGATTGCCTGCTCATACTTCTTGGTTCTCCGAGAGGTATTCTGTAGTTCATGGTTGTCTGGTACACCTTTTGCCTAGAGTTCCAGAGCAGTCACTTTCATTCCTTTTTGAATCTTTAAAAGTAAAAGGATCATCCAAGCACTTGTCCTTTCGATCTCATTTCCAATCGAAAGGATAGAGTCACCTTTCGTCCTTTTCTCGATTCTTAAAACATGAAAAGGCAAAGTTTTGTTTCAGTGTTCTAAAGTTAACTTCCCATAGACTATTCCTGGTAAAAGTTGACTTATTTACTAATTCTTTAGAGTCGATCCTAATGACAACATTTCCGAAGTCTACCAGTCAAGGGATCCCCTCAGAAGGGAATCTTGGTCCTTTTCCTTCCTTTGGAAACGCTGGTGCTCCTTATATGGCAACGTTGTCCCTCCTTGGGTTAACCATTGGTTTACCTGTCTGGTTATTTTTTACCTCAGTGATCCCAATTGTCTCAACTCCTGCCCCTCCGTCTCCTTCATTCAAATCACAACCCGATGATTCTAAGGTTGACCCGTCGCCTTCTTCCCCTGTTTCTTCACCTTCCTCTTCTACTTCGCCTGATGAAAATTTCAAATCTAGTAACTAGGAGGTTAAGAAGAAGATGAAGAAAAAGAAGACAAAGAAGAAGAAGTCGATTGAGCAAGGGGCCAACTGTGTGACTGTTACTTCAAATGCACCTCCTATCAGAAAACTCTCTGATCCTCCATAGAAGGTCAAGTTCCCTTGTAGGTTGTGTAAGGGTAACCATCTCCTCTGAGACTATCCTGGCATTCCCAGAGTCTTAGAGGTATGGTCTCAAAATCTGGATCGACCATCCCCATCGAATTCTGGAGATCATGAATGTTGCGGTCTTGGCTAGAGATGGTAAGAAGAAAGGGAAGATTAGATTTCCCTGTAGGTTATGTGAAGGAGAGCATCTTCTTCACCTTTTTCCCCTTATGGATAAAGCTTCCAAAGTTATAGAAAACCTTACAGCTCCTCAACCCCAAATTCCTATTGGTTATCAGAGGCCTTCTTCTAACCCTCCCCCAATTGGTAAAGAGATTGACTTGGATTCATCTCTTACCCATTCTGGTCTTCTTGAACCTGACTCTCTTGTGTCTGTTCCCGACCAACCATTGGTCGGAAAGAGTGTCAACTTGATTTCACCACCAGTTGCTCAGTCTGTCTCGAAAGAGCATGGTGATCATATTGCTCATGTTCTTCTCATCTCCTCAGATTCTCATGAATCAAAGAGTGACCCTCCCATCTCGGTTATTCAAGAGATTCCTCCTTCTATTCCTACCAAGCATGGGGGCAATCATAAGATACCCTCACCAAGTAGTTTTTTCGCTTTTCTCGATTGGAGCCACTTGACTACTTTTTGCCTCCCATCTTATGTGCCTTTCCAGATCACAGTACAAGCCTATAAAATGGTAGTACCTGGCACTCTCTTGGATGAAGGTGTGTCTGTTAGCATCATATATTCCACTACTTGGCAAGCTTTGGGCTCCCCATAGTTTGTGCCTGTCATCCAGAATCTGTTGGCCTTCAATGGAGGAACCAGTCAACCCTTAGGGATCCTTTCGAAGTTCCATGTTACTTTGGGAGGAAAGATGTTCTATATAGATGTGATGGTAGTCCAAGGTCCTTTAGATTTCGATCTTCTCCTTGGACGCAACTATGTTTATATCATGAGAGCCCTTGTTTCTTCGCTTTTCTATGTGGTTTATTTCTCGCACGAAGGAAGAATTATGATTATTGATCAATTTTCATTCATTGGTCACTAGGCACCTCCTTTGCAACCATCACCCCCTATCTACTCTTGTTTGCAAGCAGTACCTTCCCCGCCACAGGTCAATTATGTAGCTACCCATTTTGTCTCTGCATCTGCTAATGATCACACAGATGGTATAGTACATTATGTACTGTGAGCATTGGAACCCGATCTATCTTTGGTACCAAATGAAATGTCTTCCTCAAGAAGCATGGTTCTTCCATCTAGTGAGGATCTCTTGGGAGCCATGTTCTTGTCTGGTTCACAAATAGGAATATGAGGACAATTCTTTTCTTGTGTCAACCTTGTTAAAAAATGAAACAAAGGGTAATGAGGATAGTTCTTGTTCTTGTGTCAACCTCGTTAAAAAATGAAACAAGAAATGAGGAGAGTTCCTTGTCTCTTGTCAACCTTGTTAAAAAATCAAACAAGGAGTATGAGGAGAGTTCCTTGTCTTGTTTCAACCTCGTTAAAAAATGAAACAAGGGTTCCAAGGATAGTTTGTTCCTGGGTCAACCTCATTAAAAAATGAACCAAAGAGTATGAGGAGAGTTCCTTGTCTTGTGTCAACCTCATTAAAAAATGAAACAAGGAGTATGAGGAGAGTTCCTTGTCTTGTGTCAACCTCGTTAAAAAATGAAACAAAGAATATGAGGACAGTTCCTTGTATTGTGTCAACCTCGTTAAAAAATGAAATAACTCCCTTTCCCAAATTGAGTCTTTGATTAATATCTCGTAAAATCCCTGTCGAGTCTTTCCATGATATCACAAGTGAACCTTCATTTCATTCACCTAGTTGACTGAAATGAAGCTTGGGGGGCATGTACTTCGTTTGAGTCATTATACCAGGAGCATGCAAGCTTATGGCAAGCAGGGTTCTCCATGGTTCAATCTTGTGTAAAAATGAACTCATGCCCAATTTTAACTGAGTCTGAGCAGAGTCCTCCATGGTTCAATCTTGTGGAAAAATGAACCAATATTTGATTTGCATCTTGTGATTGCCATTTTTATCCACTATTTTTTGCTAGATGAGCCGTGGTTGTTTTATTCCATCGCCACCATCTCTTTGGCCAATCATATGCTTTCACTTGGTTGTTTTTCCTTTCCTGAGGGACTGCAGTGATGAGTGGTTTCATTAGCCAACCTCTTGACCATCATGTGTTTTGAGTAGTTCCACCATTGACAGAACTAGTTGCTACCCTTTATACCACTCGGTCCTCCAGGACGAGTCACCTTTAAGCTCTTTTCTGACTCAGAAAAAATGAAAATCTTGCTGAGTAGTTTTCCCTTTTTGACTCGTTAAAGAGAATAAAATGGCTGGTCTGCTTTCAGCTCTTTTCCGACCCTTTAAAACCAAAAACATCACCAAGCTCTTGTTGCTTTGAACTCATTAAAGGCTATGAAGCATCATCTACAAAGGGATTTAAAAGATTCCCTTCAAGGTTGATCTGCCTAGATTTGCCGTGGATGTAGCCACCACCTGTAAACCACCTCTAAAAAAATAAAACTTCTTTTTATATTTACTCCATAAACCTCTTTATATTTAAGGAA
>APFE030233168.1:0-10089 GCA_000404065.3 Pinus taeda
GAATGCTGCAACTCCTGGGCTACCAACTTTACTTTTATCAACCTGGTAGTTCGTAACAAACTTAGAAGCATCGGTGGTATATGCACAAGTACTAGTTCTCACTGCAAGTTGTCACTTGGTCAACTAACGCGATATCACTAGGAGCTCAAGCCAACTTTTATAGATTTAAGAAGAATCTCTATGTGTGATGAAAGGAAAGAAAGATTACTCTACAGATGTTATTCTAACTGTAGAAAGGAGAAAGACTGGAATGTACAACAAAACCTAGTAAACCCTAATTAACAAGCTAATTCTACTTTTGCCAAAAACAGTATGAAAACCATGAAAGAAATACCATTACCTACTCAAGGAAGTAAACAACATCTAACCATGCTATTTTTGGAAGTAAATAAGCAAAAAACATATTTTTGGATTTTTATGTGTTCTTATGTGAATTTAACATGCATTTAATTTATTGTGTGTGAGTGTAGCAGCGAATAGGTGGCGTTAGAGGGTTGTTTTGGAGCTTGGGAGGATGTAGGATGGTGTGTATGGGTCCTAGGAGGTCTTAGGTGGCCTTCTAGACGATTTTCCCACACTCGGCCTTCAAAATAAATCCTACAGGAAAAACTACAGGAGGACACAGGAGAACTATAGGAGGAAAACAGGGAAACTACAGGAGGCCTACAGGAGGAAGCCGAGAGCAATTCTCACTGTTTTGAGGATGTGAGAGTGGGTGGAAAAGGTGGATGAATGGTGGAATGAGGTGTTAGGGTGCCTAAGGTCTACCATGAATCACCAGGAGAGAGAAAGATGATTGGGTTTGCTTAAGGAGAGAGGAAGAAGTTCTATGAAAAATGAAGGAAACTAGGGCAGAATTGAGGTGAGGTTTGGGAGACCTGTAGTGCATGAATTAGATGGAGGGTGTGATTGTTGGTAAACTAGGCTACTACTGGAAGAGATCTACAACATAGAAATTGACAGTCAACCAAGAAAATGAAGCAACCAATGAAATGAGTGCACCTTAGGAAAAACATAGTTTTTAATTAAAATGGCCTAAACTATTATGTATAGAAGGAAATGTTGTAAGAAAGGAAAGCATGCAAAGGGATATTGCAAATCAGAAAGTGAACATGATAAAGAAGATCTAAAGCAAAGAAAAACTGGACTATCAACCTACTAGAGAGTTGCAAACACTAGAAGTCCTAGAAATGAGGAAAACCTGTGTTTTTGGAGCAACAAGAGAGTCTTTGCCTCAAATCATGGTCCCAGAGGGAGGAAGAGAGGCCAAGGCATGGTTTTTAGCCTTTTGAATCTTCTCTGATCACTACTTAACCTGCTACATAAAGCACAAATGGAAGCAAACTACTAAATCATCAAAAGCAACCTATTCTTATCCATAAGAGAAATACATCTAATAGCAAACTAATTTACAAACTTAAGTAAAGCATACAAATACAAGTAAAGAGAAGCTTGGCTGCTTGGATTGGGCCATAAACCAAGAGCTTCAACCCTCTGAGGTAACTTAGTGCTAGCTCAAAAAGGATTCCATCTTCATTATCAAAAAATAACAAGATTACACAAAACTGTCATAAAATAGTAAGCTCAAAATTTGACTAGAGTTTACACAAGAAAAGAAAGTTGACCGTAGTGAGGCCCTAGGCCTCTCTACTTATACCACTGAAGCTACCAACGACTTCCTTAAAATCAGGGAGGCTTGTCTTCCAAAACTCGAGATAACTATCAATCATCTTCCACTTGCTCAGTTGCCTTCTAGTGCATGATTCGACTGCTTGTACTCCGAGTTGAATGAAGGGGAATTCGAAGTGAGGAGTAATAAATGAGGGGGATTCCCTTCTATAGTTCCTCTGCTCTGTCTACTTTGAGTTATTACTGCAATTTGACAACTAGATCCTTGACTTTGACCTCGAAATCCATCAATAATCTGCATTAAATACATGTTAGACCACATGGCATAATAACTAACTCAACTCACCCTATAACCATAAATATAATCAGAAAATCATACAATAAGCTAAGAGAATGGTTGATTTGACTAGGTTAGGAGGTAAAATGAGCCCATATAATTACCCATTTATGAGGCTCAACAAGTTTCAAGGGCTAGAGTCATGTCTTTCTTAGATGGATTTTTAGGTTACAATCAGATTGTTGCACATCCTGAAGATCAGGAAAAGACTGCCTTCACTACTCCTTGGGGCACTTTCATGTACTCCAAGATGTCTTTCGAACTGATGAATGCTGATGCTACTTTTCAGAGGGCCATGGACATAGCTTTTGTGGGAGAGAAGGACAAGTTTGTCCTTATTTATCTTGATGACATAACAGTCTTCTCCAACAGCCACAGAGACAATTTACAACATTTGAAGAAGGTCTTCCTAAAGTGCAGACAATTTGGAATTCCAGTGAACCCAAAGAAGTCATAGTTTTCTCTAGAAGAAGGCAAACTTCTGGGATATATTGTTTCTGCTGAAAATGTGAAGATTGATCTAGTAAGGGTTCAAGCCATTCAGACATTGTCCATCCCAAGGTTAAAAAGGGACATTCAATCCTTCCTAGGTAAGATTAACTTTGTAAGGAGGTTCATTCCAAACTTCGCAAAGTTAGCTGAAGAAAGGATCAGAAATAAAATGGAGAAATGCTCCGAGAATCTCTTTTGAAGCAATCAAGAAAGCTATCATGGAAGCTCCCACTCTAATCAACCCATATTACACTAAGGAGTTTTGTATCTTCTCTTTTGCCTCTTATGATACACTTGTAACAGTTCTATTGCAGAAAAATGATGAAGGCATAGAGCACCCCGTGGCCTTTTTCAGCAAAACTCTAAGGGATGCTGAACTAAGGTATGAATTTATTGAAAAACAAGCTTATGCAGTCATAAAATCTTTAAAGGCATTCATAATTTATATTATGCATTCCAAAGTAGTTGCATATGTACCTTCAAGATCAATAAAATATGTCTTAACTTAGCCAAATATTGATGGAAAGAGAGTTAAATGGATTGCAAGATTCATAGAGTTTAACATAGAGGTGAAGCCCACTAAGCTTGTCAAAGGCTAGGGCTTGGCTAAACTTATGGCTGAAGAAAATTACAGCTTCTTAGATATAAATTACGTTGGTCTAAATTTAGATGATGAGCAGACAGAGGAAGCAGCAGAAGAACAAAAGCAAAATCAGTCTTTGGCTAAAAGTCTAGCCACATGTGAATGGTATTCCAAAATAGTTCATTTTTTGCAGAAGCTAGAAGTCCCTCCAGGGCTTAGCTCAAGTCAAGCCCATGCCATTAAACTTAGATCAGCCAAATTATGCATTAATAAAAATCTACTTTATTGGAAAGACCCATTAAGAATCCTCTTGAGATGTCTAGATAAACAACAATCTGTGGAAGTCATATACCAGTTCCATTCTAGCATCTGTGGAGGGCATCATTATTGGAAAACCACAGCCTAGAAAATCTTGAACACTGGATATTATTGGCCTATTCTATTCTCTGATGTGTTTTCTTTTGTGAAATCTCGTGACAAGTGTTAGAGGTTTGTAAGAAGACAACAATTAAAATCTCTGCCCCTGAAGCCAGTACATGTCAATGGTCCCTTCCAGCAGTGGGGATTGGACTTTATAGGTGAGATCAACCCACATTCCAGTGGCCAACACAAATGGATCTTAGTAGCCACTGATTATTTCACCAAGTGGATTGAGGCTATACCCACTAAGAATGCCAATCATCAAGTTGTCAAAAAGTTCTTGAATGAGAATATTTTCACTAGATTTGGTTGCCCAACCAAACTAGTCACTGATAATGCAACAGCTTTCAAGGCAAAAGAATTGGTGGACATGACTGAATCCATGGGCATTCAAGTGGTGCATTCTACCTCATATTATCCTTAAGGCAATTGCCTGGCAAAATCATCTAACAAGAGTCTGGTAAGGGTAATAAAAAAACTATTAGAGGACAACAAAAAGAGCTGGGATTCCAAGCTGAATTTTGCACTATGGGATGATAGAGTTACCATCAAAAAGTCCATAGGGAATTCTCCATTTAAACTAGTTTATGGCGTTGATTTTGTTTTCCCTATCCAGTTGATCCTCCCTGTGGCTAAGTTCTTGCAAGAATAAAAAGATGAAGAGAATGAAATGGTAATAAGAATGAATAACTTGGTGGAAATATAGCAGATCATAGAGCAGCTGGTTGAGAAGTCAAGAGCTCATCAGAAGAAAATCAAAGAAACCTTTGATAGGAAGGAAAAAGTGGACAATTTCCAAGTTGGTGACTAGGTGCTTAACTGGGATGCATTTAAAGAAAAGAAAGGCAATCATGGCAAGTTTGACTCCTTATGGGTAGGTCCATTTGTCATCGCTCAAATTTAGCAGAACAATACATTCATGCTGCACAGTCTAGAAGGAGGAGATACTTTTGGTAGCCCAGTAAATGGGCGGTTCTTGAAACTTTACTTCATTTAAGGCTTTAAAGCCTTGTTATTGTAAATATGTTTTTCCAGCTTTTATTTTTCATTAACAAAATAGACTCCATGCCCAATGAACTACTTGGAGGAAGCTTTAATTTTTTTGTTACAGGAAAGGCATTGATTTGAGATCCTTGAAACCTCACAGGGAGGATTTCATCCCCAGAAGGAGCCAGTGTTAGCCTTGTTGGAAAATGGCCCAAAAATGGATCCAAAAATGTTTTTTAAAGTCTCCATAAGCCAGCATAATCATGCCAATGTACCCAAATATGCTCTTGAAGGCTTCGAAATTACGTAAGGATCATTCAAAAATCCCAATATTCGCATGCCAAAAACCCTTATCATTGCTGAAATGCACTATTGGAGGGCAGAAACACATAAAAAAACAGTGAAAAAGCACACATTGGAGGCTTAAACAAAGATGCACAATAGCCACTAGATGTGGCCGATCAATGACCTATATCTAAGTGACAAATTGCAATCAGCGCTGCAGAGAGGATGACTTAAAGGAGGGGCACAAGACACCACCGATCAATGATCTCCGATGATGGGATCGGCGGGTCACATCGGCGGGTCGCATCGGCGGATCACTATCGGGGATTACTATGAATGCTAACCATGGGCCTCTGGCTCGGGCGATATGCGATTGTGATCAGATCGCATCACTGTATCATAGTGGAACAACACTAAGGGGTGGAGCCTATACACAAGCATATGTGCGACCCGATAACTAGACCCGACAGTTATGTGCACGTTATTGCATTGATTTTGAAATCTGCCAAAGCCTAGTTTCAATGCATTTTTGTGTGTTTTCATTGTTTAAACGAAATACAAAGGAACCTTGGTGCAGTGCGATAGCGATGAAACTCGAACCCGATGGGTTTTCGGAATGAAATTGTATATTATTGCAAGTACGCTGAAGCTATTTTTTCATGTTTTTCAATGTTTTTCAGATATTTCCAAATACAAAGGGAACCAGGGAATAAGCCGAATGTGACTTGCGATAGCAATGAAGCCTGGACCCGATGGGATTCAAAATGAAATCACATATTATTTCAAGTCTGGAGGGAGTCATTTTCAATGTATTTTTGTGTTTTCGTTGTTTAAATGAAATACAAAGGGAACCATAGAACAGGCCGAGTGCGACATGCGATGGCGACCCTAAGGGCGGACCCGATGGATGAATAAACCATTTTTGAGGACTTTTGAAGTCCAAAATACACAGAGAAGGCGGGAATTTACAGTATTGCATCATTTCTCTGTTCATAACAGAAAGCAGTCATTGTCTGCATTTTAAAGGGATTTCATAGGTTCGAAGAGCCATTCCACCATAGAGAAGAGGCCAAATCAACCCAAAGCAATCGTGGAGCCACAACACGACATAGCCAAAACAAACAGAATGATTGTGGGGCATCTCTGGCATGAGAGAGCTCCCAAACAGCGTAACAAACTACCCAAAATATCTGAATGCAGTTATTCTTCTGTCAAAAGAAGAACCTCCGAGCCATGCTTTCCTAGTCAGAGATCAAACAGTTAAACGAGACAAAGGGATAGATTAAGACCTCTCAAGCCTCAGAAGACTTAGCATCATTATAAAGAGCTATAAATATCTTAAAGAAAAATGTAATAGAGGTTCAACTTCTGGAGATTATTGCTACTCTATTCCTTCAAGCTTCTCATCTTCATTCTAGCAATATAAGCTTCTTTTGCTATTACATGTTCAATTCCATTTTCTTTGTTGTTCTATGCTTGCACATGAATAGGTTATTCACGTTTTCTGTTGTGTCTAATGCCAGATTGCTGTCATATTATCTTTGTATTGATAAACTAGATTTGCAGGTTTCATTTGCTTCACGTAGCTGGCCATTCATATATGTTTATGTATGCATTTGCTGGTACAGTCAGTATTCTCCATCTATCCATTGAATCTATAAACTATTGAGCAGTAGTAGTCTAAAGCCTTGTATGTTGAGGGTGTTCATGCTTGTCTTGAGTGAGAATAGAGTTGAAAAGGTTATATGACTTGATCCAAACCATCATTCATTCCAATAGTTTAGAGAACAAGATTGAAGATTATATGTTACGAGGCATCTCCGAACTGCAACCTAGGAGATTTTCTTGGAGTGATAATAGATCCTTTCTCCCCCTTGTGGCCCTCCTTCTCTGGCAATGCATGCCCCTCTGGGCACATTTCCTTTTATGATCCCCTCCTTTCTCTTATGTCGACAATTGATCTCTCTTGTTTGTGCTAGCTAAATCACGACTTTGTTTTTCTCCCTTGACTCTCACAAGCATGGGTTTTTGTCTAACCCCTGATGTTAATCTTTCATCTCTTTGGCCTTTTACCCATCCTTGAGATCCCATCATTTCTCGTTAACGAAGTTGTGTCTGCAGGGGAGAAATGTACTACAATAAACAAGTTAATTGAGGAAGCACACATACTCATTACCGATTAGAGGAAACATTTGCTTGGTTCAAGGAGATTACCCTAGGCATTATTTAGGATGAGCTTACACGTGCGAAGAGAGTGGGGACCTCCCAAAGGCACCACCTTTTATGATTGAGTGATAGACATCGAGCATACACGTGGGTGCTTTAACTAGTACATGCACATGGTGGTTTTGTATATTGCAAATTCTCTTACGCAAGGTTCTCCTAGACATGTATGAGCATCGGGCAAATCTTCTCCACTCTATGGAACACTTGCACTGCCATATGAAAGACCTAGATCAATGGTTGTTGCACATTTAGTGACACCTTGGCATCCCTCCACTAGTCGGAGGCATTACAAGCGACAACAAGGATCCATCCAAGTCATAGCTACTGATTTAGACCCCTCTATTCAGTCTCTTGCCACGTCTCTAGTTTCTTCTTCTCTAAAATTTTCAATAAGTTTCCATGGAAAGAAAGGCCCGCATTTTAGTCTTTGTTGGTTAATTTTAAACTTCTCAACACTTTGATGTCTTATCCCTCTTTATGGAGAATGAATTTCTAGATATGATTAGATCTTCTTGACGACCAACAAACTTAAAATTTCTAGCACTTTCATGTAGCTTTTAGTTTAGAAAGCATCACAATATTTACTACACAAAAGCAAAACCATTATTTTATGGAAATACACAATATTCTATTTTTTATTAATATTTATTTATTTAAATATACATAAATATATATTTATACAACATAAATATATTTACACATATACATAACGAATGATAAAAATTTTTAACCATCATTTGAGTTTATTTTGAATAAGTGGAACAAATAATTATTATCCTCCTTATTCAAATTTAATTTTCCTAATATAATGAACTTTAATGAGCTTTGTTATTGAATATATTTATTTCAAAGAATTTTGTAAATATTCCAATTTTTTTTTCCCTTATAAATTTTTTTTTTTTCCTACAATTAAGTTTGCACTTTGAAAATGTTGCAAGTATATCAACGAACAAAGGACTTAATAATATTTAAAAAAATTAAGCAACTGATATTATTCCTACTTTGAATTGCCTATATTTATCCTGAATTCAAGTCATTTCATAGATGCAAAACTTACCCTTTTCCTCGGAAGATGGCAAACCTAATGTACATCATAGTTTATAAATAAAAAAGGAAATTCATATAATGTTGAGGAGGCTAATATTATGAAAGTGTAATAAAAAGATAACTAAAAAACATAATAATTTTGGGATCCACATTTAAAATCATTAAAATCAAACTGTCAACTTTACATCACATAAAGTATGACAACGAAGATTTTTTAATGTGTGGAATGGAAAGTATTCTTATCCATAACATAACATATTAAAGTGATAAATCATGTCATGATAATCATAAAAGCAAATGCTAATTGTGGATGTGATTGTTAAAAATAAAATTTTATTCTATAATAGTAATAATTCCGAGGATAAATTAATTTACCATAATAATAAATTTATAAACTAAATCTCTATAAACTAAATAAATTTAAAATATTTAATAACTTAAATCTCTATATTTCCTTTCGAGTCATCAATCAATATTCGTATTGAATTGTTTGTTTAGATAGTGCTGTCTTTCACTTTTGACCTGTCATTCAATATTTGTTAAGGTTAACGGGGAAGGCCCCACGAATGTAAAATCTTAATATTTTTGCGTCATCATTGGGCACTTCAAATGGAAATGGATGTACCTATATGAATCCATTACGATATCAAATTTTTATAGTAATTATTTAATTTAATTAATTCCTTTAATTAAGCAGTTGAAGAGACGAAGAACGTGCCACTATAATGTTGTAAACCAGACTTCTGAAAAATGCTAATCACCACAGCGCCCTTGCAGGTCGCAGGTAAGAATGAATTTCTGGAATAGCAAGGTTTTTAATCCAATAATGCCGGCTACAGTAAAGGCCTCCAGACATGACACCGAAATATTACAGGGAGGACGTTACCGCATCTCGCATTTTTCTTATCACATCCTTTGAAGTTTACTGGCATCTTCCCTGTCACATCCTTGAACCTAAAGCGAGATTTAGGATTGGCTGGCATTTGATGCTAACGTGCCATAAAAGACTTTGCGAGTTTACGAGATATATCGATAGGAATCTACAGAAAACACATATGTGGATATTGTTTAGCTTACAGCCGTGCGCTACACTGAACTGTCATGGATAACATCAACAGCTCGTCGGAATCTTTCTGGAAAATCTCCTAAAATTACGTTTTATTACAATAATAATATTTGCAAGCTGTTCATTGACATATAGTGTAGCCTTCGTCGTAATCTTCTGAAAAACCTCTCAAAATAACGTTTTATTAAAATAATACTCTTTGCAAATTGTTCAGTAAGATCTGGCGTATCTCCGATCTCTGATGTTTAGGTTGCACTTCTCTATACGGAACACTATGTTACCAGAAACGAGAAAACTGACCTATACGGAACACTATGTTACCAGAAACACGGGAAACGAAACGAGAAATGACAACTTGACGAGAAACGAAGTTTGGAAGTTTCGCATTCAAGAAACGAGGAGAGAGAAAAAAACCAGAAAAATGTGAAAAACATAAAAAGCACACATCATCTACATTATGCAATAATGTGGTTCATAAGTAGTTGCTCATAGGCTTTCGTTGTTCACATAGACCATTCTCAAATATTCAGAGTGAGAAACAAAGCTTGTGTTGCTTACATAGTTCATTCTCAAATACCCATGTTTGATCCTCTAACAGTGAAGAAACTTTTGGCATTGAACTCAAGCTTAACTTGACCTTTCCATTTCCACTTGATTTGGACCTAGTGAGAGTGAGATTTTTTTGAAGGCCATATCCCTAGAAATTTCCTTATGAGTACATGATCTCGCATATCATGTGTATATTCTCCCATATTATTTGAGCAGACCTCAAATTTGGGCTATATTGTAGTATTTGGTAAGCAACTACTAGGATGTAGTTTCCCTAGTGGGTAATAGGATGGTGAAGATCGAATTGAGCTCCATTGAGATTGGGGGATTGAGCCAAAAGTAGAGGGTTGTTTTGTATAGTGAAGGTAAACTACATTGAGTATATTCTCCCATATTATTTGAGCGGACCTCAAATTTGGGCTATATTGTAGTATTTGGTAAGCAATTACCAGACAAAACCTAAAAAAA
>APFE030233171.1:0-22530 GCA_000404065.3 Pinus taeda
ATCCTATCCCAAGTTGTTCTTAGGGGGGATGTTAGGATATTCCGACACATAGGAAATAGTTAAGTTCAACTTGGTCTGGTATAGAGTTAGGTATAGAGTTAGGTAAAGTGTGTTTCTTTACCGTTGTACATTTTGTAACTTACAATCCGACGGTCACGATATGTAGTGATCCGACGGTTCATTCTCTCCTCGGTATTACCGACACTGATCCGTGGCTTGACACCCGATTGGTCCATGAATTCTATTTAAAGAGCATGGAGGGTCATTTGTAGGTTAACCGTGCATGAGAGAAGCTTATGTAAATTTTCATTCTTTATTAATAAATTGCCTGAAGTGGCCACATTGGCTCAGGCCGTGGACTGTTTCCCTCTTTGAGGGTTTTAACCACGTCAAAAATAATAGTGTATTGATCTGTGATCTGTTTGTGAGCGGTGTCATTTGGTTTTTTTGTCTGAGGAACTTACCCTGTAAATTCCTACAAGAGCACTGCAACTTTAATGATTTCTACCTTTATCCTTGATTCATTTAGTTCAGCTGAAAGAGAGAGAGAATGGCATACATAAACACATGTAAAACTTGAATTACAGAAGAAGAAACAATACCAAATCAACTTGCCACAGGAATCCCACAAAATGCTACAAACCCTGGTCTATTCCTTTGCCAAACTGTAGAGATGAATGTACAATGCTGCTCAAAAGCTTTCACAAGAGTCCAACCTTGACAAATGATTGAAAAACTACTAGATATAGAAAAAAAAAACTCATGCTAGGCTTTAGGAGTCGAATTCATGAGTTTAGAAGCTGTTCGAACAAAATCTAAACTAAGAACTGAAAAGTAGGCAGTGGAACAACTTGCCTCTAAATCCTAGGAAATTTATTTATTCAATTGCAAACTATCTTTTCATGATGAATCTACCTCTATTGATAGCAAGCTAAACCCGCCAAACCCAGAATCACATCATACCCATGTATACAGCATATCTCAGTATTTTCCCCAAATCAAAATTCTTAATACTCGGCAAAGTCATACTCAATATAGGCCCTTTAAACGTAATCGAGATTGACATTTAGAATCTCCACCAACGCACATGGAATTATTAACCTTCAAGGTTTATTCAACATACAGTTTTTCTATTCAAAAGTCGGCTTTTCCTTTATTAAAAAATAAAGACCATATAAGCTGAAACCCATACCTGGCCTTTTCTTACTTATGTGCTTCAGGTCGCATAATCGTGGTGTATATATGGAGATTCAACTGAACAGCCACTATCATTATACATGCAACCTACCAGCAAACTCATACTCGATGCATATATTGTAACGGACATCGATCAATTGGTCTTACGCAACATAATGAACATAAACATGCTACCATATATATATCCACCTTTCAATATAGTTCCACCGATTAATAACCAACTTGGACAACCAAGGTTTGTAACAACACTTCTTCAACAATAATTAGAGCGCATGCACATCACTTCTTCGGAAATTAAACATACATACCTTCGCTATCTCCAATTGACGCAGATACAAATCGATATCTCTTAATTAGATACACTTGACAGGGCCCTTTAATTATGCAGCGCTTTAATTGAAACTGGTTATATAATTTCCGCTGCCAATTTCAGAACTTGCTCATCTTCATATGTCTCCGTCCAGTAGCGATTTCCTTTGTAGAAGTTATTCTTGGAAGTCGAAATCCCTGTGTAATCTTAATTCCCGGATATCAGTTGTGATTTCTCCGCCTATATATGCATCCATGCACTTCTGCAAACAATTCATGCACAGAGGTATATATATGTATATGCGGAACCCTCTCCACGCGTACAGACAGGTTGTTCCACGCACACAGATATATATACAGTGAACAAATATGTAATTAACAGCAATCGGAATCCGCTTTGAAGCTAATGACTGGGGAATACGTTGCCCATTCAACCTTTCCAAGAGAATATATATAGACAACAACCGTTTTAAGTCCACGGTTATATGTATATGAATTCAACGAACACGGCGTATAAGGATTCACCGATGAGAACCTGCTCCCATTCAACCAACAGTCGGCATCCACGAAAAGCTTTTGATTAGCTTCTCGAATAATTAAGTTAACACGCAATCGATGGCATTGAACGCTTCCTATGAGAAGCCTCACAGTCTTAAGCACAGCGATTTAATAAAACACAAGAATTCCAAGTGTAGACAGAGACATATATGCAACTGGGGGATAAGCCTGGTAATAACATAAAAAGAAAGGGAATCAATTTCTATAATTAACACACACAGCAACTGCGCATTAGAAAAATAGAACCATCAGCGCCTCATTCCAATTCAAGTTGTATAACATCAATTTCTGTCACCCATGCAGAACCATATCTCGGAATTCATCAAACACAAACATGCTCGTACAGAACTGAATTCTACATATTCATATTTACATAAAAACAAACATTTACAAAAGTTCTATTCATGGCCAGATATGCAGATCTATGGCCCTTTACAAACTGCCAAAGGCTCTCAAGGAGAACCCTTGCTCCCTTTTCACACTCACTTCTCACAATTTTTCCTCTCCTTTTCTCTCCAAAACCCATTCCTATTTACACACTTTTAAAAATCATTTAATTAAATGCTCAATCCCTTAAAATCTTCAACAAACCCCTAAGTTTCTCAACATCCCTAAAGGATAGGTTTTTATCCCTAAAATCCTTCAATTAATTAAATTTCCTCATATCCTTTTATTAATTAACATAAATCCTCACCTTTTCCTATTTAATTCAAATTAATTAATAAAATATTAAAAATCATCACACCCCATATTTACAAATTAATATTATCACACCCCATATTTACAAATGGAGAAAAAGGTCTTGATGCTCCTGCATCAAATGATCAAAACAAAAAGAGACCCTTCCGGTTCGAGTCTTTTTGGCTTCGTGCCCCTGATTTCCTAGACAAAGTAAGAAGCTGGTGGCGGGACAACAAAAGCAAAAAGGAAGGCCGTAGTAAAATGCACTCTTTTCAGCTCAGACTCAAAGAAATTAAGAGCAAAATCAAGAAGTGGAACAGGGAAGAATTCGGAAACATCTAGCAAGAGCAAGGCAAACTCCAGTCTAGACTGGAAAGAATCCAGCAGCAAATCATCTCGGACGGATGAAATAAAGAACTCGCTGAGGAGGAAGGCAGAGTAATCACTCAATTGGAGGAAAGGCGAAAAACAAGAAGAAATCCTATGGAAGCAGAAATCCCGGGTCCAATGGCTAAAAGAGGGAGACAAAAATTCCAAATTCTTCCATAAAGCTATGCTGAACCATCGCCAACACAACAAAATCTTCTCCTTGAAAGAAAATCAGGGAAACAGAGTGACACAGCAGGATGAAATAGAACAACTCCTGGTGGAGCACTTCAAAGGCATCCTCTCTAAACCAAATGTCAATAGATCTGAGAACATAGACAAAATTTGCCACCATATTCCTAAGAAAGTCTCCAGAGATCAAAATCTAGCCCTTCTCAAGGTAATCACCAAGGAGAAACTTGAAGAAACAATCAACAAAATGCCGAAAAATAAGGCCCCGGGCCCCGACGACTGTGTGGTCTAAAATGCGGATGCAAATTAGATTTTAATTTAATGTCAACCCGGGAAGGTAAACTTAGAAGTACTTATCTAAAATATATAGATCTAGAAAGATTCCTAATTTGTCCATGATCTTAAAGTCCCCTTACAGGAACATATTCATTAAGATCTCTTTCAACATTAGAACATCTAATAAGAAATTAAAAGTTGAAATGAAATAAACCTAGAACTAATAATTGTATGAGATCTTATGGTTCTCTTACAAGAACATCTTCAAATAAGACTCTTCCAATATTTGATCATTTAATAAAACTTGAAAGTTGAAATCAAACAAAAATATAAATTAAATTATAAACAAATAAGCATGCAAGTGAGGCCATGGGGGGCCTCCATAACTCCACCAGCACACCACTTCAATGGAGACTCAGATGTAGAAGCAAAATTGAATTATGATCCTTTATTTCAAAATTCTAAGATTACAAAAACTTCCAGATTACAAATGGAGAAGATTGTACTCCTATTTATACAATGGGATGAGTAACAAACTCATAATGATCATCCACTAATCTCTTTACTTTCCCAAAATATGATCCCACAAATCTCTCAAACATTTTTAACTTCTTTCCCATTATTGCAAAATATGATCCCACAAATCTCTCAAGCATTTTTAACTACTTTCCCATTATTACAAAATATGATCCCTTTGAATCTTCCATAAATCTCTCACATATCTTGGATAAGATATGCCAACCAAATCCTCCATGATTTTCTCCTTAGGAATTGGATAGATATGCCAACCAAATCCTCCATGATTTTCTCCTTAGGAATAGCCTTCGCATAATTATCTTCCTTAATTGGGGAGGAAGATATGGATAAGTCTCTGGAATTAATTCTTCAACATATTTCCTACACATCAAAAAACTCACATATTCTTGAGATATATATAAAAATATGTACATTTTCTAATAATTAATCATAAATTCACTTGTAATACAAAAATGAATAAAATGGAAAATAAGAAGGTGAAACCCAAATGTATGTATGAAAATGATATGATAAAAGGTTAATGGGACGATGAGATGTAAGAAAAAGGTGGATGTAAATATGACATTTCTGAGTCCCAACATCCTCCCCAACTGAACTTGTTTCATGTCCTCATGCAACCATGCATGGGTCTCTTTAAGAACATTTGGCATCTTGAACTTTGGCTTTACATGATGATGCCTTTTAATAATAAATGTTTCTAGGATATGTGAAAGACATGAGTAACAATTTACATTTTCTTATGGTTGGTTCTTGTGTGACAACCATGAATACAAAGAATGTTGGTTCTTGTGTTAACAACATTCATTTTGTTTTCTGTTCTCTTTTCTTCAATAATAATGTAAACACCCACTGGAAATCATAAGCTATCAATGTGCATAAGAAAGCCTTTTTGTAATATTAATGAAGCATGCCAATATTGCGTATGAAGCAAAGTGAAACAAAGTATCATTGGAAAATAAATGTTGGTGAATGGTAAATGGAGTGATAGTGGTGAAGAAACGGAATCATGGAAGTGAATATGTAGTGATTATAGTTCTCCCCCCCTCAACTGAATTGGTTGCATGTCCTCATGCAACTTGACATGGCTCATGAAAGAAAATGTAGCATGGTGAGGGAATTTTCCAAAATATTCAAGTTAGCATATAAGGAATTGCATGATTAAAGATTAGAAAACAAAATACCTCTACTTACCTAAGGATGATGAATTATGCAATATGAATGTAACTGCTGCTGCTGCTGGATCAGGAAAATGTGACTGATGTTGTTGTAACTGGATCCTGGGAGATGAGGAATCTGAATTGCTGATGCTGAATCATGGAAAAGAGAAATGCTGAAAGTGGAACTATGGTACTCTCATAGATCAGAATGCATACTGCTGTAACTGTTGAGGGAGTCGTGAAAAAAGTGTATAGTCTTCACCCGCTACAAACCCGATGGTACAATTCTAAACATGCAAATGAATGTGTCGATATCGAGCATGAATAGAAATCATTGGATTACCGGCCATTGATGTATGTCGTTAACCAATGTGAGGCAACTCACCATTGATGTCAATGAGCACCAAGGTACCGGAGTACATCTTGCGAAGTGCGAATGGATGTGTCGAGGTCGAGCCACTTGCAAGATCTGAAGATTAAGGGACATTGATGTATTCCCATGATCGTCAGCGAGAGAACTTTCCATTAAGGCATGCAATCCTCTAGGTACTCTAAAGGAACTCTAGTCTATTTCCCAGATAAGGTGCCGATGTCGATGGGGCAAGACTTGTTGAAAGGTGGGCCTTAAGGAATCCCACATCAGTCAATGCGAGTTTGTACAAAAAGATTTGGTAGGACTATAATGGAAAGAACTCACGTACAAGCAGTGTGGATCAGCATGGCAAGAAAAACAAGGCAATGTAATCATGGAAAGGGACTGACTTCGAGCGTCCAAAAATGAATGTAAGGAAATGCATGGTGTATGAAGATGAACTCTTGCTATGAAAAATGGATATGGAAATGTCATGCTTTATCGATTTACAATTGGTGGAATTCAAAATCTGCTTCAAAAAGGGAGGTGCAAGGTAGTGGTTGTGGAGTTGGATTTGTCTTTAGAATTTTTCATGAATTGTAGTCTTTGGAAGACCAATTTTCATCACAATGTAATCTCCTTGTGATCACCTGATTATCCTGTAACCTGTTAAAAAAAAACTTGGAAAAAAGAAAACATAAGTGTGTTCAAGAAGAAATGGCCATTTCCTTCATGATTCTTACGCAAAAATTTCGCACCAAATAAAACATATTAAGGACAATCAAAGTGTTGAAATTGACTTAATCAAGATATTAAAATCAATCCATTCTTAAAATAACCATGAAACGTAATACTCCCTGTTTGGGTCAGATGAAATATGCTTGGCAAAAAGATTGGCATTAGAAAGATCTGTTATGTTCTGCATATTAGTATGTGATATAAAAGCATGCAACGGAAATATGTTATGCCAACTTGAAGCTATTGAAACAAGATAATCATCATTTATAGAATCCTTCAAATGTTTGATAAATCAATCCTCAAAATTTGTTTCCAAGTGTTTCACTTTTTTATTTTCAAACCTGCATGAATTTTGTGAAATTTTATTATTTATTTTTATTTTTATTTTTATT
Organism: Pinus taeda; assembly: GCA_000404065.3. Lineage (NCBI taxonomy): Eukaryota > Viridiplantae > Streptophyta > Pinopsida > Pinales > Pinaceae > Pinus > Pinus taeda. The sequence goes on from APFE030233171.1 coordinate 6,756, forward strand.
ATTTTATTTTTATTTTTATTTTTATAAAAAAACAAAGAATGGAAAGTCAATTCATTTTTTATTTATTTAATTTTTTTTTAATAACAAAATTAAAAATCATTTTTTTTTAATAAAGAAATCAGCAAAAAGAAAAAAACAAATTCTATTAAAAAGTAATATAGAAAATTTCTCAAAATAAACTAACACTAATATTCGAGCGATCTGCAACCACAATTCGTTCCCAGTTGAGGTATAAACCAAGGGATTTCGGTGAGAGGTCTTACTGTCAAGCTACCCGATTCAACTTGTCTTCCCTACCATTTTGATCCAGGGAGAGGAAACAGCTTGAAGCGACCCCATCATACGTCAACAGAAAATACACACACATGTATTTTTATATATTTATTCCAGTGTGTCATCAATACAAGCCGTGCAATGTAAGACTCTAACTTCTCCAATTGTTTGGATTCTATTGGTTATGGGTATACTGGTCAAAATTCTAGTGTTATCACTCCAGTCAAAACGTGCAGCTGTAGGTATGATATTCCCTCATAGGTGTCGGTGGAGAAAACATTGCACAAATTCTCCTATCTTTTAGCAGATCAGTTGGCCAATTTAGTTCATATTGCTTTTAAAACAATCTAAAAGGATGGCGGGAACGGTTATTCAGGCAAGCCAATCCAACTTTGGGATTGTGGCAACAGAGCGCTTACATCAGCTATTTCTCAACTACTTGATTCTATTTTGATAACGCATACCCAGTGATGGTGAGACGGTCCGCCAAGATGGTCATGATGGGAATAGCAGAAATATGTAATGTGGAGAAGTAGAAAAGCACAATGAATGTAAAAAAACCATTTTTATTCACGCAGTTACCAAAATAGGGTCCCGAAGAACCATGATTTCCTCTTAGACTGTTAGGAATTTAAGCAAACGATTTCTAGGTTATATAATTCATTCTATTATGGAAAAAACCCATGTCTTCGTTTGTCTAGATTTGCCATGGTTTGATCAAAAACTTCTTTTCAAAACTGACGTTTTTAAGGGGTTGCATTTTGAAGATGATCTTTTTCTCATTCACAAAATTCTTTATTGTCACATTGTAGATTAGTTCTCCAGCAAGAGTATTTTTATTTGAAATAAATAAATAGATTTTATGATCTTCCAGATCGCACGAAGCGCGAGAAGAGAGCATACTAATCTCTTGATTTATTTTTATTTATGCAGGTTAGCGTGGATGGATAAAACACAATTAAGATTTGCGACAAAACCTTGCATTATCTACACTCTTTCTGCAATGTCACGGGGGCATTTAGACTCTCGGAAGACAAACCTTTCCGATAATCAGGCTCCTGGCTCACCCGTGATACAGAAACAAGACATAGAAATGCAAAGATGTGCCACTGAATTTATTCATGATGATTTATTTTTTGAAAACAAAACTAAAAACTTCTAATGATAACGACTTCTAATGACTTCTAATGACTTCTAATGAGATCTCATTTTTATTTTTCTAATCTATTCTACATTAATTTAAAATATGTTTTATTTTCTAAGTAAAATCATGCTTCCAGTGAAGCCATCTACGGACTAAAAATTCGAACATGCTCACATCAAGATTTAAAAATTTTACATTATGTTTTGCAAGTATGTGAGAATCTTATCTTAGAGTTGGCTCAAGGTTATTGTCCTTGCTCTCTAAGAAGTACCTGTTCAACATTGTCAAAGCCCTCATCCGTAGATGGATTAGTGAGAAATGGGGGATTTAAAATAAAAGTTGAATTTAAAATAACTATGTGCGAAATAAAAATGCTCCAAACTTTGAACTTCTTTAAGAACCTGCTGTCACCAAATTCCACAAATTAGTCCATAAAAACAAACATAAAATAAAGACTAAATCCTTCTAGTTGCACTTCCCCGGCAACGGCGCCAAAATGTGTGGTCTAAAATGCGGATGCAAATTAGAGTTTAATTTAATGTCAACCCAGGAAGGTAAACTTAGAAGTGCTTATCTAAAATATATAGATCTAGAAATATTCCTAATTTGTCCAAGATCTTAAAGTCCCCTTACAGGAACATATTCATTAAGATCTCTTTCAACATTAGAACATCTAATAAGAAGTTAAAAGCTGAAATGAGATAAACCTAGATCTAATAATTGTATGAGATCTTACGGTTCTCTTACAAGAACACCTTCAAATAAGACTCTTCCAATATTAGAACATTTAATAAAACTTGAAAGCTGAAATCAAACAAAAACATAAAGTAAATTATAAACAAATAAGCATGCAAGTGAGGCCATGTGGGCCCTCCATAACTCCACCAGCACACCACTTCAATGGAGACTCAAATGTAGAAGCAAATTGAAGTATGATCCTTTATTTCAAAATTCTAAGATTACAAAAACTTCCAGATTACAAATGGAGAAGATTGTACTCCTATTTATACAATGGGATGAGTAACAAACTCATAATGATCATCCACTAATCTCTCTACTTTCCCAAAATATGATACCACAAATCTCTCAAGCATTTTTAACTGCTTTCCCATTATTACAAAATATGATCCCACAAATCTCTCAAGCATTTTTAACTACTTTCCCGTTATTACAAAATATGATCCCTTTGAATCTTCCATAAATCTCTCACATATCTTGGATAAGATATGCCAACCAATTCCTCCATGATTTTCTCCTTAGGAATTGGATAATATATGCCAACCAAATCCTCCATGCTTTTCTCCTTAGGAATAGGCTTGCATAATTATCTCCTTAATATGGTGGAGGAGATATGGATAAGTCTCTTGGAATTAATTCTTCACATATTTCCTACACATCGCAAAACTCACATATTCTTGAGATATATATAAAAATATGTACATTTTCTAATAATTAATCATAAATTCACTTGTAATACAAAAATGAACAAAATGGAAAATAAGAAGGTGAAACCCAAATGTATGTATGAAAATGATATGATAAAAGGTTAATGGGACGATGAGATGTAAGAAAAAGGTGGATGAAAATATGACATTTCTGAGTCCCAACAACGGCTTCACCATTGAATTTTATCAGGCGACTTAGAGTTTTATGGGGAATGACCTGCTAGAACTAGTGGAGGATTCCAGGTGTTCCAAGCGCATGCACCAGGGCTTGAACGCCACCTTCTTGGCTCTAATCCCGAAGAATGGCTGCTCGGATGAACCACAAGGTTTCAGGCCCATTTCCCTATGTAATATTGTCTACAAAATTCTTGCAACTGTCATTGTAAACAGGCTCAAGCTGATCCTGCTGGATCTCATTGCCCCGAAGCAAACAGGCTTTGTCAAAGGACGACAGATCATCGATGGCATCATCGTGGCCCAGGAAGTGATCCACTCCCTGAAAAGATCCCGCGCCGTAGGCATGCTTATCAAACTTGATTTGGCCAAGGCGTTTGATCGCCTTAGCTGGAAATATCTGGAAGGAATCCTTAAAGCCTATGGATTTGACCAAAGATGGATAAATTGGATCTTGTCTATGGTTGGCACTCCAGTCATGTCAATTATGTTAAACGGAACCCCCTCTGAAGCCTTCACTCCCTCCCGCGGGCTAAGGCAGGGAGATCCCCTGTCTCCTTTCCTCTTCATCCTAGTAGCTAAAGGCTTGGGCAGATTGATAAAGGCTCAACTCTCCAGGGATCAGATAAAGGGCCTCCGAATCTACGGGGATGATATCCCGGTCTCGCACCAGCAATTCGTAGACGATGTGATGCTATATGGTCAAGCCACACTGAAGGAGGCCCAAAGAGTTATCAAAACTTTATCCCAATTCAGCAAAGCCTCTGGAATGGAGATTAACAAGGACAAATCAGAAGTGTTTTTCTTCAATACCTCGCAGGCTGCCCAAAGATTCCTGGCGCATGTTAGAGTCGGTCTGGTCAGTCCTCCGTCAGAGATCAAAACTCTTTATGCATTTCATGTCTAGGTGTCCCACTCCATTCTCCCAGTTGCATTCTGCTAGGGGCATGCCATAATCTGATGGAGAAGGTCATTATAGTCATTCCCCCTCATGTCTGGCTCTTGCTGGCTCAGGTCTTTTGTCAATCATCATCAAAGTCCATGACAGTCAAGGTCTGGTCCTTTAAAGGACAAAGGTCATTTGGAGGTCTAGGTCTAGGAATTCATCAATTTGGTCTTTGAACATGTCCAGTAAATCCATGCAGGCCAGAGTGAGGCCCTTACATAGTTATGGTTCAGAGAGCTTCATCATCATGCGGATAGACTTCGACTCTTCTTCAAAACTTTGTTTTGAAGAAAAGTCAAACAGTGTCATTTATGACAAAATTTTAAAAAAAGTTGTCAAATGATTTTTTCAGATGCAGTCATGGTTTCCATGGCCAAATGTCTTGTCGTGCAATCCTTGCGAAGAGTGCCAAAAATTGCATCATTCGAGCTAAAATTTCAAAGGGAAAGTGAAAATCAGTGTGTTTTAAAGTCAATGAAAAAGTGAAAAACTCAAACATTAGAAAAATGGGTTTCTGAAGAGGAAAAAATTAAACCCATCTCTTCCAAGGCTATATATACCAATTTTTGTCAAAAACAAATGCATTGTGCCATTACAAGTCTTGGAGAAGTGTTGGAAAGGCATGAGCGTGCATTGGTGAGCGATTGAGCGAGTTGGAGGTGACCTTGGAGGGCGCGACGCATATAACCAGGAGCGCGGCGCACACAGAGGGCGCGACACACACGCAGCCTGCCCATAGTGCAATTTTCTTAAGGGCGCGACGCATACCCAGGGTGCGGCGCATACAGTCAGAGGCATAAACGAAGAGCTAAGTCGGTTTGGAGGTGAAGACAAGGGTGCGGCGCACATAGGCAGGGGCGTGGTGCACACAGCACCCGCCCACCGTTCAAGCCCATAACGAGCGCGGTGCACACCCAGGGCGCAGCGCACACAGATAGGGGCGCGACGCACAGAGATAAAGCACCTAGAACGTGCCAAAACTCCCTCAATTTTTTTGTGAAGCCCCTCTAATTGCAAGGTAGGCTCTCAAACTCGCTTGTGCATCAAATTTGATAAAGATATGGTGGGTTATTGCAGGTGATTGAATGAAAAAACATTTCATAAAGCAAACACAAGAAGACATCAAAGAAAAACCATTCTAGGGTTGTGAAACAGTATCATTGTTGCCAAGGCTTGATTTTTCCTACCCTACCCCTTTTCCTTATTCCCCCATGTCATTTCTCCTATTACCACTACCCTAACACTACCAAACTCATATTCATTTTCCCCTCCTATTGTTCAATTAAAATCCCCCAAACCCTACCCCATCAAAATACCCAAACTCCTCCCATATCCCTGACAAATTTCTCCCTATAAACCCTATCCCCATTTCATCACTCCCTTCCTAACGATCCCTATTTCATTGTCCCCTTGGTAATAGATTTTTCAAAGGCACCCAGCCTCCCATCATCATCAAAGGGGTTGCCTAATCATAGTCCACATTGCAGTCATGTCATCACAGCATTCGTCTGAGTATGAGAGGGAGACACAGAGTGACTCATCCTCAGAAGAGTAGGCTCCCAAGAGACACCACAAGAGTGGCAAACATGTCAGGGATGAAACCCTACCTCACCGAGTTACAAGCATGCCCTCTTGCCATGTCATGCTTCCAGCACCTATCATGTTTCGAATTTTGTCAAAGGGTGACAAATGTCAGAGTTCATCATGAGTTGGCCCATTTATTTGTGATTCATCTACATGGAGGTCAATCTACCTTGGCTGGGGTCACTTTCACATTGACACCCGAAGCTATATCAGTGGAAACAGGTATACCAAATGTTGGGGAGCAGTGACATAAGAAGAAGAAGGTGGAAAGGAAACACTATGAGCCTTACATCAAAACCAGATTCTTGAATGAGCTCACAAGAGTATTTCCCTTCAGATACTTGAAGAATGAGTATGCTCTGCTCATGAGATTGATCATGAAATACTTCAGCTATGAGGGGAGGTTTTCTCGACTGTATGCCTATCGCATTCGCTTGCTCATGCACTTTACCCGGGTGAGGATGATGAACCTCTCGTTTTTCATATGTAGGAATATAGAGAGGATGAACACCTTCATGCTGCATAAGACCTCTCAGCAGCAGCTTAACAGTGTGTATCATTTCGCTCTTATCCGGATTTTGGTAGATCATCAGCTGGGATTGCAGGGCATTGCTTGGGAGGACTTCATCTCCCATGACTTCTTCAGCACACCACAGGTACTATCAGAGCCCGAGCAGGAGTTGGGTGGTCCTTCTTATCAGCATGAGCACCATGAAACCACGATCATGCCATTTTTAGTGACATATCAAAAAGGCAGTAGGAACTTATTTGCAGCAGCAAAGCGAGTGTTATCTCCACCCGGGGTGGAAGGGGCCTCGCTTCCGGCATCGACCACATAGGTATTAGACAAGGGCAAGAAGCCCGTGCATGATGAGGGACCATCAGGTGTACAGGAGACCGATGTCATCCTCATTCAGGACGAAGAGACAGAGGCAAAAAATACCAAACTTAGGATGACCATTCAGGAGCAGGACTCGGAAATACACGACTTGATACTCAATATGGAGAGAGCTAGATGGATCATCAAGTATCTGGAGCAGAGAAACAAACAGCTTGAGGACCAACAGACGATCATGGAGCTGCAAAGCATCCGTGAAAATCGACAAGCTGCCCAGCAGAGGAGGATCGAGCTCACTACCTTGGAGCAAGAGATCAACAACGACCGTGAGTCTTGGTTAGATCGGGTTCAATCTACACTTGGAGAAGCTGCTGGAGAAGGAAAATAGGGAACAAGACCATTTGAGGAGGATGGCTTGTCATTACAGGGCACGGAACATGAGCGCAAAGGCCCGAATAAGGAGCTTGAAGGCTAAATTGAGCAAAGCAACAAAAGAAGCAAAAGAGGCAAAAGAGCAAGATCGGCTTCGAATATTTGTTGAAGCTTCCTTGGCACAACATAGTACTTCATAGAGGACTTCCAGCCCAAATTTCAAGGAATTTGGGGAAATTTTGGTCACATGACAAATTTTTGGCACAAACACAGGTTTTTTCTCTATACGTGTCGCGCCACCGTCGCGACGCGTAAGATTAGGAGCTCCAAATGAGAAATGGTTTGCATTTTGGATTTAGCATGCAAACTCACGACTACTAGTACACGGAGCAAGAATTTTGGAGAAGATCTTGGCCACCAAAAGGGCAAAAAACACTCAAAAGTGGCCTCACTGCCCCTATTTTGACACACAGGAAGCAGTCTTGGGAGAATGAATATTTGGAGGGGCAAATGAGCTCCAAATTCAAAAACTCCACTTGGGTTGGAAAGTAGATAGGACATGCTTTCCAACGAGCACACTTGGGCACATTTTGGACTCTGGAAAGTGCCTCAAAACTGGCCTCAAAGTGGCGTGACGCATACAGGAAAGGGCGCTGTGCATATAGGAAAAAAGGCCCAGAATGCCTCTGTTTCGCGAAATTTCGCTTCCCGACTTTTTGTAAGTGGGCCCACTTATATGCACTTCAGTTTTTCGGCACCTAAGGCGGTTTTATAAGTATTTTCACTCCAGATGGTCAGTTATCCAAGTGGCAAAGGAAGGCAAAGGGCCGCCCAAGCCATTTGTCATGTTTGTGGTGCTGCATTTGTAGCTGTTGTTTCGCTCTCCACCTTCATTTTGTAATGATTCAAGTAACTCCCCAACCCTTGGGCGTTCTATCTCTTCATGGCACATTCTATATATTGTATGCAAACCATTTGCAAAGGAGTTGGTTGGCTTGTAACTTCTGGGAGACTGTTGGGAAGAAACTCTTTTTGCCATTTGTATATTTTTACAGAGATAATAAAGGAAAGTGGCTCTATTTCATGAGATGGTCATTGTGGGTTGTGAGTGTAGCCAAAATGTGTCTTCTTATGTTTCATATGTTATCTTTATGGTTTCACTAGCCTCATTTCATATTCATTTCCATTGAAATTTCAAGTTAGTAAGGTAGAATTCAATTTATTGCTTCTTGCCTGTGGGAAAATTCATGTTCAGTGTTCATTCTTCTGTTGAAAAGGATTCATGTTGTCCATGCCCTTTTCACCCTCTTAATCAATCTCTCCATTCCGCACTATCTTAAAACTAAATTGCTAGGCTTTTTGCCTACCTTGCCTCACGAAATAATCAGTGCCTTTGTATTAAGTTCTCTGTTCATTAAGATCCAGTGGTCCCATAACATCCTAGAAACACAGTCATTCATAAAAATCACTTCTTGTATCCATATTCACTTACTAGCCTAAGATAAATAGTTCACTGTAAGTCATCTTAGGCCTTTTAGTTTATTTATTCACTGAGTGTGACTCGGAGAGAGCCCTCTCCTGCTCAAGTAGGGCTAGGTACCAGACTGAGCGTGGTTTGTGGTTACCCTGAATTTTGCCTTCTTTCAGCCTAAGGCGGATTTAGGTGCTAATAGCGCGCACTCTAGGATTTAACAGGGGAACCTTCCCGTCAAAATACCTGGGTATTATGTTGCATGAGCATCAATTCCGGTTTGCCAACTGGGAACTTTTAATAAAAAAAATTTGAAATAAAATGGAGAACTGGACCCATCGCTCATTGAATGCCCCAAGTCGGATAATACTCTTGAAAGAAGTTTTGCAGGCCATCCCTAACTACCAGCTCTCGTGCCAATCTATCCCTAAGACAGCAAGCCAAAAGCTGGTTTCTATGTTCAAAAACTTCCTCTGGCAGGGGACCAACAGAACTAGAAAGTGGGCCCTAATCTCATGGGAGTGGCTTAGCCAACTCTCCAAAGATGGCGGTTTAGGGCTTCGTGACCCCTTCATCCTCAACCAAGTCAGGGGCGTGAAATGCTGGTGGAGGTGGATTCAGGGTGGCCCTGACCTGTGGAAGGTGATATGGGAAAGAAAATATGATGCGGCACGGGAAACCAAAGAACGACTGAGAAGTACGACGGAGACCAGAGGATCTTCAATCTGGAACCTGGCGAGGGGCAGCAAAGACCTGATAAGGGATAACAGTTTTTGGGAAATTCGAGCAGGGGACAAGGTCAGATTCTGGGAGGAAACTTGGCAGCAACGCGAAAGACTCATACAAAAAGGCAACCTCCATGCCATCCTTGCCTTCTCATCCCAGACTGGGGCATTAATAGTTGGCAATTTCTGGAAGCCAGACGAGGAAGGATACTGGCGCAGTTGGAAACAAAAAGAGGATTGGGAAGGGGCACCAGAAACCAGCAAATGGCAAGAGTATTATACAGAGATGGCATCTCGAAAAGTAGCAAGGAAAACATGGTCTGACATTCTCAGATGGGGTAAACGAATTCAAGGAGATTTCTCAATAGTAGAAGCCTACTACCACAAAGTCAATCAAAATCAACAGCCAAAAACCAAACAATGGAAAAACCTTTGGAAAACCAAGCACTGGCCTAAAGTTTATTTTTTCATTTGGACTATACTTCACGGCAGAGTGCTTACCTGGGACCAGATTCCGAGGAAGGGAAGCCAATGCCCATCCCATTGTGCTCTCTGCAACTCCCAAGAGGAAACCATGGAACATTTGATGAACCGCTGCATAGTCAGCAATTCCCTGTGGGAAAGTCACCTCAAATTGTTTGAGCGCCATCGCAGAAATCATCAGAACATCGTAAACACCATAGTAAATTGGCCGAGAAATCCTTACCAGAATACGGTGTTCAATCGCGCTTGGCTCCTTTCCACCGGTTTCCTGCTCTAGAACATCTGGAAAGCACGGAATGGGGCAATTTTTAAGGCGGAACCCCGAACCCCCACAACAATCTGGGAATAAACCATTAGGAACATACGTGAAACAATCCTAATGGAAAGCTGGAAAGACGAAGACTGGCAGGCATTGCTAACAGAGGAGGCAATCCTGAAAAGAATGGAGGTCAGCCAGAGTATGGTAAATGGGGGTGTTTCACGAAAAGAACAGACCAAAGAAGTGGCTAAAAGCAACCAATACCGACACCCCCCACAGGGATTCATAAAGCTTAATTTTGATGGCGCTGCAAAACAAAACCCAGGAGAGGCTGGCATTGGGGGAGTCTTCAGAGATGTCGGGGGCAATGCCCTGAGAACTTTCACGATGGACTGCGGGGAAGCCTCAAATAATGAAGCCGAGCTGCACGCTCTGAAACGGGGCCTGGAAATTTCTCTGCGGGTCAATTTCAAGCGACTCCAAATTGAGGGAGACTCGAAGTTGGTGATCGACATGGTTAGGAAGCTCCAGCAGCAACAACCAATGGAAAAAATCAGTAAAAGCTGGAGAACAGCTTGGCTCGTAGGAGAAATTGGGAAACTCCTACCCAGAATATATTACCTCATTCTGTCTCACACCAGACGTTCAGGCAACAAGCCAACGGATTGGCTTGGAAACTGGGGTTTTCAGAATCGTGGCAAAGAAATCGACAGTGAAGGTCTGCCCTAACTGCTCCCAGAGGAGAAATCTCGACTTCAACAATTTCTTGATGTCGATAAAGGTGGTAAAGGCACGACCGAGACGAACGGTCAGGATCAGGCGGCACACAGCGGAGGTGGAGAAAATTCGCAGCGATTGGGAACGGACAGCACATCCATTCTGTTCCCAAATCCATGGGTGGGAGCGCGAGCTGCGGGAAATCAGCGCGAACAAAGAGATCCCCTGCGAGGATTGGGAAGTGATCACGAACCCAGGCACCTCAAGAGGCAGGAACACGTTGTTCAATAAAATGCTCCAATTTTACTGGATCATGAAACATGTAGTTGGTCGGGCTATGGAGGTCAACCACGCTGTCCATGAAGAGGAGGATGAGGAACGCAAGCAGGCAGAGGAGCATCTCAAAAGCCAACTGACGGAAGAATCGGCTAACATAAAGAGTAATCTCCTGAAAGAGATTGTGGTTGTCCAAGTCCAGGCAGCCAGAAATCATCTACTGCTAAAGAACATGGAACAATTGGTGCTAGAACTCAAATGGGCCATAGAGCAAAAGATTCTGAAGCCTGGTGCTAGCGCCTCAAAGCCTGCCTCGGTCAACATGTCGGACGAGGATTAGCTGAGTTGTGTCTTCTTTTGTTTAAAATGATGATGAATATGAACTGTATCTGGGTGTCGATTTATGTTCATGTCGTTAGCTTAGACAATAATAGGTAAAACAATGGTTATGACAAGAAGAAGGAACAAAACATTTTTAAATTTTGGTCAGGTTTTAAGGCCGAAAGGTGGCGGTCTGGTTTCCTACGGGCAGACCCGCCACCTGAACTCTAGTATGTTGTAATTTTGTTTGTCATCTGGAATGAAGAATGCCTAACTTTACAAAAAAAAAAAAAGGAGCCCCTCTCGGATATATTGCATCACATAGTTCTCATATATGACTCCGTCCCCAAAAAGCTTTCGAAACTAAAAAATGAATACAGAAGTGGGCTGACAGATCCCCTCCTTAGATCCCCGAGGGCCTTCTTTGATGGTGTTGCCCATCAGAATATATGCGGTTGTGGGGTGGTCATTATTATAGATGAGAACCTACATTACAACATGTCCTGGAACGCAAGTAAGGGTACAAACAGCTTGGCGGAGGCAAAAGCACTCACAGGTCTTCTCGCCTTCTGTACTTTCTTTGCCATCCATCCCATCTCAATCTTCGGGGACTCTAAAACTATGGTCGATCATGTCAATGGCAAAAGCCTCATCCAATGCCCTTACCTCACATGCTAGTTGGATAGAATCATGTTCTTTTGGGGTCAGATGGGAGGGAGCTCCATTCAGCACGTCTACCGAGATAGGAAACAGAAAGCGGATTGCTTGTCAAAGGAGGGCCTTCATCTCGGTACAAGATCATGGTCATTGAAGGTTTTTGCTGGCGAGGAGTCCTTCTCCATCCAGGACTTCTGCATTCCGGGTTTCTAATACTCCTTTCATCTGTCTTTATGATCTATCTCTGGCTTCTCCTCTTTTGATTTTTGACTTACCTGTATATGTCAGAATATGTATGGCTTCATCTATCACGGTTTCTTCTCATAGCTAGTGCTGGTGTCCCTTGCATGTGTGCATCTCTGAGTTTATTTGGCAGTCTGCACAGAAGAACCTCTCCTCCGGTTTTTGCCTGTGCTTTTCTTATATGTATAATATGTACAATCTAGAACTGATATTTTTCAGACTTAATATAACACTATATAGCTTTTTCCTTCTGAAGAAAATAAAGTAAAAATAAAAAAATAAAATAAATATAATATATATAATATATATATATATATATATATATAGTATATATATTTTAAAATTTAAGGTAAAATTATTAAGTAAATGGTAATGAAATTTTCTTATTATTATTGATGAGTATTGTTAAATATTGTTTAAATAGATTTCAATTATTGTTTCAAATTATTTTCAAATAAGTGAAATAAATTATTTTTTCCCATTAATCTTTAATTTCATATTACATTGGGAAATATAAAATTTACATCCTATTTTATTATTTAATTAAATCAAAAATCTATACATAAAAATTCCATATACACTAATATTCTCACCATCTCCTCAGCATTGAAAGCTAACCTCCATTAAATACTATGTGCATGGTTTGGTTTCAAAATCATTTCTCGAGGGAATTTTATATATATAATCATTTTTGAAAATACGATCAATATATATAGATATAATTTTTAAAAGTGGATGTCATATTAATTTATATAAAATAAAAATGGATTTCGGAAGATTATGCAAATAAATGAGAATCCATAGCTATATATTTAATATATTTTTAGTGATTTATAAAATATATGGAAAAATAATTAAAAATTGTGATCTATAATAATATAACTATTTGAAATATTAACCAAGTGAAGATTTTAAAATAAGTATATAATAGAATTTAATTATTTACTGAAATTAATTTTCTTTCATAATATATATATATATTAAATATATAAGATTTAAATTATTTATTAATTATTTTTCCATATATATTTTAAATAATAAATATAATTTATAAATTAAATGATTATACAAGTTTATTATTTTTGTACTATTCCATATTATATATATATATATTTAGATAAAAATCTGAAAAAATTCAAGTTGAATCACGAAGCTCTGCAGCTAGGGTTCTGGCAACTCTCTGAGACAGCGCAGACTGATCAGGCGCAGCATCCACCAAGGGCCTGACTTCCAGGTTTTCAACAGAGCATCCAAGGCATATCCACAGAGCACATGGGCACCCCCCGGGGGGGGCATCATTGCCCTCGCCCAAGGCAAACTCTGCGCTGCCAGGGCATGAGGGGTTTATCGTTTTTGGATCGGTTAATGAAGAGGTGATTAACAGTGAAATCCCGCAGCAAAGCAAGCACAACGCGTCGGATAATCAGGCAGACAAGAGAAGTGAAACTCCAAAAAGAAAGGACAAACCAGAGGAAGTGCCCATGGTCACCTTGAAAACTTGCAAACCAATAGCAGCTTAAAGGCCCAGGATAGAATTTCCTGGCCAGAAGATCAACGAACAAATCCAATACATGAAGGATCATGCTCTCATTGGGAAATTTATAGGGTTCTGGCCGACAGAAAAAGCCCTGTATGGCTGGATCGCCGCTAAATGGAAACCCAAGGGCCATGTCACATTGCAGCTAGGATCGAAAGGGTTCTTTACTGTGATCTTCTTATGCCTAGAAGAAAAGTACAGAATCATGGACGAGGGGCCATACGTTTTCAACTCAGTAGGACTGTATCTAAGGGATTGGGTAGCAAGATTCAACCTAGACAAGGAAGACCTCACCTGGGCTCCAGTGTGGATCAGAATGTACTCACTTCCAGAGGAATATTGGGATGAAGGCCTACTCAAAGACATAGGCAATGGACTAGGGGAATACATAAATGCGGTGGAAGAGACGAAGCTTCGCAGATACACATCTTATGCTCGCATCTGTGTCTTCATGTTCCTGGACAAAGCCCTGCCGGACTCGGTAAGTCTTTCTCATGATGACTATGAATGGATTCAACCCTTGGATTATGAACATGTACCCTTTCGCTGCCATAAATGTCATGCTCATGGGAATTTATTCAGGGACTGTCTGCTAAATGCCAAGGCCAATGCCCCTGACCCCTCTGACACACTGACCCATGATGGCTTTGCCAAAGTACCTAGTCGCAAACGAGCACACAAAAAACCCTCTACCGGGAAAAAACCCCAGCAAGATTCCGCCTCTATACCTACTACGAGCAACAGTTTTGAAATACTTGCTCAAGCCTCCGAAGAGCAAATCCTGATCTCAAAGCCCAGCTCCATGCCCATCTCCTCCTCCCTCTTGCTTTCCCCCCGATTCACAAACCTCTAAGGGTGATATGACTATCCCCAAGGAGAGCCATTAAGGGCCTGATGGGAAAGTAAATGATATGGAAGTTGATGGTACTCCAGATCATCCCCGGAGCTTAGATATATCTATAGCAGAAAATAGTCAGGTGCAACAGATGGATGAAGAACCAGAAAGTATAGATATGGAAGGACTAGACATTCTAGAGCTAGAATTGGCATGCAAAAAGAAGGATTATGAAAAAATACCAGAGCTTCAAATCAAGAAATTGGAAGTTGTCATCTCGAGGGCTTATCAGCAGAAACAGCTAGGCATCCAGTCGGGCAGCTACTGGGATGGTGGCCTCCCCCCAAAAGACTCCAAAAAGAGGGGAAGAAGAACGGATATCCAACGAACAGTAGCAGTAGGGAAAATCCTGGTGGACTCAGGCAGGTATGCAAAACTGACAAAGTACTACAAACCCTCTATCAATAGTGAATCATGAAGCTCACTTCATGGAATTTAAGGGGGCTTAATAGCCCAGGGAAACTAAGAATATTAAAAAACATGATAAAGATGGAGAAGCCGCAAATATGCTTTCTTCAAGAAACAAAGTGTAACAACATCACTCTAGGAAGCATCCTTTCTAAAGCATGGTCAGGCTGTCAATCGATGGTAGTGGATGCCTCAGGTGCATCAGGAGGGCTCGCCATTGCATGGAATACGCAAGCGCTAACTCTCTCCGACTTTCATGCATCTCATCACATCATTCAGGCCACCTTCCACATTATAGGCACCAATTTACATGGACACCTTACCAATGTTTATTTCCCGCAGGAAGCAGGAAACAAAATAGCTCTTCTCAATATAATAGAAGCTCTGAATATTAACAGAATGCATCCTCTCTGGATCATTGGAGGGGACTTCAACATGATCACCAAGCTAGAGGAAAAGCTCGGGGGGAGAAGCAGGTTGGAACAGGAAAATATCCACTTCAAAGACTTCATCCAAAACACTTCTCTAATCGACCTGCAATTTTGTAACGGTATGCACACATGGAGTAATCGCAAAGCAGGGAAGCACAAAATCGCTTCTAAACTTGACAGATTCCTCATATCAGATAACTCGGTTCATTTGGGAGGAGACATAGCGACTGCAATTCTCGCTCATTCCGACTCAGATCATTGGCCAATCTCCCTCCAGTGGCACAGACCAGGCAATGCCACCAAGCGGCCCTTCCGCTTCGAAGAGTTCTGGCTCACCCACCCTTCATTCAAAGACTTCATCAGAACCACTTGGAATACCTTCATACCGCCAGAGGGATCAAAAATGTTTCAGTTCCAACAGAAACTCAAGCATCTAAAATCCCAATTAAAGCGGTAGAATCAAGAGACCTTTGGAAACTTCTTTAAGGCGCAACAAGACTTAAACAAGGAAATGGCAGATCTCCAGCAACAAATAATCACAGGGGGACACACTGAAAGGACCCTGGATCAGGAGCA
>APFE030233174.1:0-11671 GCA_000404065.3 Pinus taeda
TTCCTAAGTTTAGACTTAGGAACCCATTAAAAATATTAATTATTTTAATAAATCCTCATCTGGGTGGAATTTCTCAAAACGATTTCTGGGTCTTGGACATCTCATGTGCCTTAGCCTCCCCAAATTTCAAAGCTAGAGCACATCCGATGCTACCAAAAATCAACATAGGCACCCGAGGCAGTATAAGGCTAGAGGCCTCCCACCAATTGTGTCATCTTCTATATGTTTAATAATAATAAAATATGAATTTGCTAAATAGTTGAGTTTATTTGTTCCAGAGTTTTTGCTCATATTGTGGGACCAAATTTGTAATTTTCCTAGTGAATCTTCAAGTACTTAGAGAACAATTTTAACCTCCTCAAGCAAATATTTCCAAAAATACTTGAAAATTATCTTTAACATCTTTTCACAAACACTTAGCATGCAAACTCTGAAAATTCACTTTCCATGAACACACACATGATTTTCGTCAAACAATTTGTAGGCAAACTGGGAGAGGAATATATGAGGCAAAGTTTAATCTTTATTTGAGAGCAATCCCTGAAGTTTACAAAGCTATTGGGAGTAGTGCACCTGGAATAAGCTCCTTCTGTTAAGAAGTTGAACTAGCTGATTGTATATACCACTGAAATCAATCCAATCTTTGGAATAGGCAGTCTGCTACAGGAAAACTCTGCCCCCCCTTCATTCATTTGACACTCTGATTACTGTGCATTTATCCATCTTGACCTCATGGAAAATATTGTGCATGGAACTTAGGATATTTATCCCTCCTTAATAAACAATTCGGCTCCCCTCAGAACAGAGAATTGAGCTCCCTTTTCGGTCAAATTTTGGCCTCTATGCTCTCCAGCGATTGTTTTTGCTAGCCATAACCCTGGATTCAAAACAGAGTTGCCAGTAAATTATACAAGTTGAACTACCAGTGACGACGAGTCCATAAGTCGAGATGACAATCACAGATGAAGACAATTGCTAGCAATATAGCTTTGAGGACACAGCTTTTGGAAGGAAGGGGTAATGTTATAAATATAAATTATATAAAATAAAATAAAAATACAAATGTAAATATTAAATAATCAAATATTGATTATGTTAAATAGCCATTAATTTAAATGAAAAGACATGTCTAAAAGACATGCCCAATCATGAAAGGACATCTTCTTAGGTATATATGTGCGTGTCCTCATTGTAATATCATCATCTCTTGTACATTATATATATAAAGATATATATATAAAATAAATTATTATAAAATACCTATAAAGTTTTGTTGGTTGATCGGCCTAGAAGAAATCAAGTCAGCCTAAGGACACCTATTCGACCTCCCTTGAAGCCTATAATAGAAGCAAGTCGAATTCATCTGGAGCATCTTATCTCAAGCTAATTCGATATCTCAAGAGAAGCTGGAGAAGTGCAAAGTAGGTTAAAGTGGGTCTAAGGAAGTTGAAGGAAGTGCGAGTTGGGTGGAGTCCAAGGAGAAGAAGAAAATCGAATTTCTTGTGCCTCTCTCTCTGTTTCGTGCCTTAGTTTGGGAGATCAAAGTCCTCTATGTTTCGCTGCTACTTGATGTCGGAAGTTGTTGCTTAATGCTGGAAGCCGCTTATAGTCGAAGTTGCTGGGAAAGAGGTCGAAGTTCTGGAAGGCTGACTTGGTGTGGAGGGAAGGTCTAGTCTTTGTCTAGGTTGTAGAGTCTCAAAGAATACTATTGAAGGAATAGAATTTTGATTGGATTTTCCCCTCGAGGGGTTTTTTCCCTGGCATAGTGCCTACATCTTGTGTCTCTTGTTTTATGATCTTCATACACACTTAATATGGTAATTGCTTTATGAAAGATAAGATAATAGAGAAGTAATCAAAGCCAACATAACTCAGAAGTAATTATCAAGAAAGAGGAATCATACCCTAATCTAATTGCGTTGATTTCTCAACAGGACTAGGGCTCTTAGATGACCGACATACCTATAAGAAGGGAACCAAATTTTTTGACATAAATTTAAATATTTGGATTCCAATTTTATGAGGTTGACTAGCTTTTTAGGAGGGAAGGATAATTTTGAATTTTGAATTTCAAATTTCAACATTGGAGCCAAAAATTTGTGGGACCAAATTTGTAATATTCCTAGTGAATCTTCAAGTACTTAGAGAACAATTTTAACCACCTCAAGCAAATATTTCCAAAAATACTTGAAAATTATCTTTAACATCTTTTCACAAACACTTAGCATGCAAACTCTGAAAATTCACTTTCCATGAACACACACATGATTTTCGTCAAATAATTTGTAGGCAAACTGGGAGAGGAATATATGAGGCAAAGTTTAATCTGAGCAATCCCTGAAGTTTACAAAGCTATTGGGAGTGGTACACCTGGAATAAGCTCCTTCTGTTAAGAAGTTGAACTAGCTGATTGTATATACCACTGAAATCAATCCAATCTTTGGAATAGGCAGTCTGCTACAGGAAAACTCTGTCCCCCCTTCATTCATTTGACACTCTGATTACTGTGCATTTATCCAGCTTGACCTCATGGAAAACATTGTGCATGGAACTTAGGATATTTATCCCTCCTTAATAAACAATTCGGCTCCCCTCAGAACAGAGAATTGAGCTCCCTTTTCGGCACAAATTTTTGCCTCTATGCTCTCCAGTGATTGTTTTTGCTAGCCATAACCCTGGATTCAAAACAGAGTTGCCAGTAAATTATACAAGTTGAACTACCAGTGACGACGAGTCCATAAGTCGAGATGACAATCACAGATGAAGACAATTGCTAGCAATATAGCTTTGAGGACACAGCTTTTGGAAGGAAGGGGTAATGTTATAAATATAAATTATATAAAATAAAATAAAAATACAAATGTAAATATTAAATAATCAAATATTGATTATGTTAAATAGCCATTAATTTAAATGAAAAGACATGTCTAAAAGACATGCCCAATCATGAAAGGACATCTTCTTAGGTATATATGTGCGTGTCCTCATTGTAATATCATCATCTCTTGTACATTATATATATAAAGATATATATATAAAATAAATTATTATAAAATACCTATAAAGTTTTGTTGGTTGATCGGCCTAGAAGAAATCAAGTCAGCCTAAGGACACCTATTCGACCTCCCTTGAAGCCTATAATAGAAGCAAGTCGAATTCATCTGGAGCATCTTATCTCAAGCTAATTCGATATCTCAAGAGAAGCTGGAGAAGTGCAAAGTAGGTTAAAGTGGGTCTAAGGAAGTTGAAGGAAGTGCGAGTTGGGTGGAGTCCAAGGAGAAGAAGAAAATCGAATTTCTTGTGCCTCTCTCTCTGTTTCGTGCCTTAGTTTGGGAGATCAAAGTCCTCTATGTTTCGCTGCTACTTGATGTCGGAAGTTGTTGCTTAATGCTGGAAGCCGCTTATAGTCGAAGTTGCTGGGAAAGAGGTCGAAGTTCTGGAAGGCTGACTTGGTGTGGAGGGAAGGTCTAGTCTTTGTCTAGGTTGTAGAGTCTCAAAGAATACTATTGAAGGAATAGAATTTTGATTGGATTTTCCCCTCGAGGGGTTTTTTCCCTGGCATAGTGCCTACATCTTGTGTCTCTTGTTTTATGATCTTCATACACACTTAATATGGTAATTGCTTTATGAAAGATAAGATAATAGAGAAGTAATCAAAGCCAACATAACTCAGAAGTAATTATCAAGAAAGAGGAATCATACCCTAATCTAATTGCGTTGATTTCTCAACAGGACTAGGGCTCTTAGATGACCGACATACCTATAAGAAGGGAACCAAATTTTTTGACATAAATTTAAATATTTGGATTCCAATTTTATGAGGTTGACTAGCTTTTTAGGAGGGAAGGATAATTTTGAATTTTGAATTTCAAATTTCAACATTGGAGCCAAAAATTTGTGGGACCAAATTTGTAATATTCCTAGTGAATCTTCAAGTACTTAGAGAACAATTTTAACCACCTCAAGCAAATATTTCCAAAAATACTTGAAAATTATCTTTAACATCTTTTCACAAACACTTAGCATGCAAACTCTGAAAATTCACTTTCCATGAACACACACATGATTTTCGTCAAATAATTTGTAGGCAAACTGGGAGAGGAATATATGAGGCAAAGTTTAATCTGAGCAATCCCTGAAGTTTACAAAGCTATTGGGAGTGGTACACCTGGAATAAGCTCCTTCTGTTAAGAAGTTGAACTAGCTGATTGTATATACCACTGAAATCAATCCAATCTTTGGAATAGGCAGTCTGCTACAGGAAAACTCTGTCCCCCCTTCATTCATTTGACACTCTGATTACTGTGCATTTATCCAGCTTGACCTCATGGAAAACATTGTGCATGGAACTTAGGATATTTATCCCTCCTTAATAAACAATTCGGCTCCCCTCAGAACAGAGAATTGAGCTCCCTTTTCGGCACAAATTTTTGCCTCTATGCTCTCCAGTGATTGTTTTTGCTAGCCATAACCCTGGATTCAAAACAGAGTTGCCAGTAAATTATACAAGTTGAACTACCAGTGACGACGAGTCCATAAGTCGAGATGACAATCACAGATGAAGACAATTGCTAGCAATATAGCTTTGAGGACACAGCTTTTGGAAGGAAGGGGTAATGTTATAAATATAAATTATATAAAATAAAATAAAAATACAAATGTAAATATTAAATAATCAAATATTGATTATGTTAAATAGCCATTAATTTAAATGAAAAGACATGTCTAAAAGACATGCCCAATCATGAAAGGACATCTTCTTAGGTATATATGTGCGTGTCCTCATTGTAATATCATCATCTCTTGTACATTATATATATAAAGATATATATATAAAATAAATTATTATAAAATACCTATAAAGTTTTGTTGGTTGATCAGCCTAGAAGAAATCAAGTTAGCCTAAGGACACCTATTCGACCTCCCTTGAAGCCTATAATAGAAGCAAGTCGAATTCATCTGGAACATCTTATCTCAAGCTAATTCGATATCTCAAGAGAATCTGGAGAAGTGCAAAGTAGGTTAAAGTGGGTCTAAGGAAGTTGAAGGAAGTGCGAGTTGGGTGGAGTCCAAGGAGAAGAAGAAAATCGAATTTTTCGTGCCTCTCTCTCTGTTTCGTGCCCTAGTTTGGGAGATCGAAGTCCTCTATGTTTCGCTGCTACTTGATGTTGGAAGTTGTTGCTTAATGCCGGAAGCCGCTACATAGTCGAAGTTGCTGGGAAAGAGGTCGAAGTTCTGGAAGGTTGACTTGGTGTGGAGGGAAGGTCTAGTCTTTGTCTAGGTTGAAGAGTCTCAAAGAATACTATTGAAGGAAGAGAATTTTGACTGGATTTTCCCCTCGAGGGGTTTTTGCCCTGGCATAGTGCCTACATCTTGTGTCTCTTGTTTTATGATCTTCATACACACTTAATATGGTAATTGCTCTATGAAAGATAAGATAATAAAGAAGTAATCAAAGCCAACATAACTCACAAGTAATTATCAAGAAAGAGGAATCATACCCTAATCTAATTGCGTTGATTTCTCAACAGGACTAGGGCTCTTAGATGACCGACATACCTATAAGAAGGGAACCAAATTTTTTGACATAAATTTAAATATTTGGATTCCAATTTTATGAGGTTGACTAGCCTTTTAGGAGGGAAGGATAATTTTGAATTTTGAATTTCAAATTTCAACATTGGAGCCAAAAATTTGTGGGACCAAATTTGTAATATTCCTAGTGAATCTTCAAGTACTTAGAGAACAATTTTAACCACCTCAAGCAAATATTTCCAAAAATACTTGAAAATTATCTTTAACATCTTTTCACAAACACTTAGCATGCAAACTCTGAAAATTCACTTTCCATGAACACACACATGATTTTCGTCAAACAATTTGTGGGCAAACTGGGAGAGGAATATATGAGGCAAAGTTTAATCTTTATTTGAGAGAAATCCCTGAAGTTTACAAAGCTATTGGGAGTAGTACACCTGGAATAAGCTCCTTTTGTTAAGAAGTTGAACTAGCTGATTGTATATACCACTGAAATCAATCCAATCTTTGGAATAGGCAGTCTGCTACAGGAAAACTCTGTCCCCCCTTCATTCATTTGACACTCTGATTACTGTGCATTTATCCAGCTTGACCTCATGGAAAATATTGTGCATGGAACTTAGGATATTTATCCCTCCTTAATAAACAATTCGGCTCCCCTCAGAACAGAGAATTGAGCTCCCTTTTCGGTCAAATTTTGGCCTCTATGCTCTCCAGCGATTGTTTTTGCTAGCCATAACCCTGGATTCAAAACAGAGTTGCCAGTAAATTATACAAGTTGAACTACCAGTGACGACGAGTCCATAAGCCGAGATGACAATCACAGATGAAGACAATTGCTAGCAATATAGCTTTGAGGACAAAGCTTTTGGAAGGAAGGGGTAATGTTACAAATATAAATATATAAAAAAATAAAAAACAAATGTAAATATTAACTAATCATATTGATTATGTTAAATAGCCATTAATTTAATGATAAACATGTTAAAGAACATGCCCAATCCAGAAAGGACAACTGCTTAGGTATACAGGTGCGGGTCCTCATTGTAATATCATCTCTTATATCACTATATATATATATAATATATTATTATATATTATTATATATATATAATATAATAATTAAATTATTATAAAATACCTATAAAGTTTTGTTGCTTCATCGGCCTACAAGAAATCAAGTCAGCCTAAGGACACCTATTCGACCTCCCTTGAAGCCTATAATATAAGCAAGTCGAATTCATCTGGAGCATCTTATCTCAAGCTAATTCGATATCTCAAGAGAAGCTGGAGAAGTGCAAAGTAGGTTAAAGTGGGTCTAAGGAAGTTGAAGGAAGTGCGAGTTGGGTGGAGTCCAAGGAGAAGAAGAAAATCAAATTATTTGTGCCTCTCTCTCTGTTTCGTGCCCTAGTTTGGGAGATCAAAGTCCTCTATGTTTCGCTGCTACTTGATGTCGGAAGTTGTTGCTTAATACCGGAAGCCGCTTATAGTCGAAGTTGCTGGGAAAGAGGTCGAAGTTCTGGAAGGTTGACTTGGTGTGGAGGGAAGGTCTAGTCTTTGTCTAGGTTGAAGAGTCTCAAAGAATACTATTGAAGGAAGAGAATTTTGACTGGATTTTCCCCTCGAGGGGTTTTTTCCCTGGCATAGTGCCTACATCTTGTGTCTCTTGTTTTATGATCTTCATACACGGAGTAAACTGAAACTGAAACCATGCCTCTATTACCTCTCGGCGTATGAGTTGCAGGCCAAAGCAGTGGGAAGTCAGTTACGGACCAACGTAACCTAACCAAACCATGCAGCGAAAATTGTGGGAACCCTAAAATTTAAAACTCGTGCTCACCGAGTTGAGGGCTGAAATTCACCTCAGTGGCCTAAATCACAATTAATCGGTGAGTCGCAAGTCAAACTCATGTTGACCAAGAGTCAAACTCGGTCAACGGGAGTTTGACTCACCCAGAGTTGAATCAGATCGTTTGAGGGAAGAGTAGAATTTGACTCGTGATTAATCGCGTGTGATCGAGGATTCATGTTTCACTTGGTAAAACTTATTGGGGTTTAGGCCTCTGGTGGCTAATAACTCGGGTCTCCTAGTGCTGTTGCAAGAATATTCTCGACCCTCCTACAAGCTAATTGGAACTCATCCCTTAACACTGTCACAAGGAAATTGGATCTGAAAATTTCAGTGCAGGAACTCCTCAAGTCTGATGCGAATAGTGCAGGAACTCAGCCTCTGGATTTGGCCTGTTAATTGATGAATAAATTGACCACCTTCTTGAGATGTGAAACTCAGACTTCTTGGGGATCTTGTGAACATTCACAATGCTAAGGTCTCCTGCAAACAATAGCAATTAGATCTTTGCAAACAAATGATTTAAATGATGTAGATACTCTGCAATAAGCACAATGGAAGATCTGAAATAATCTTCCCAAAGAGCCAACTAGGGTGGCACTCAAAGTCCCATAAAATTATCTTTGAGTTTCGCTTGAAACTCGCTTGAGCTTCTTTTTGTGTCAAGAGATAGATAGGAATAGAATGATTTGCAATTGAGTTCCTCCTCCTCTTACAATTCTTCATGAGACTCCCTCTAGCTTCTAGATTCTCCTTTATTTTTTTCCGATTATTTTATTGGTGGGGGCCATTTTCCACTAAGAGATTTTTTACCACCATTTTAAATAAAATAATAAATTTTGCCATTCTAATAAAATAATTAGTTTCCTCTATTCTACAATAAAATATTATTTTGCTGCCATTTTCCATTAAAATAATAATTACCACATTTCTCCCACAAAAATAATATTTTCTTTTTTAATTTAATATTACCAAAATTTGGCAAAACTCCTTAGTTATTTTTGCATTCAGAAAATTGGAAAGATTACAAAATTTTAAATTTCGAATTTTATTTTGGGAGCCAAAGCAAAATATAATAAACCTTCTTTTTTGACTTTGACTAAGCTTCTCTAAATTTCTCAAATAAATATAATTTCTTTTTAGTACCTCCTTTGGGGTTCTTTGACCATTGAATGGGGTTTTAATATTTATGAAGCCATATCCCCTCAATCGAGAGGACCCACATGACGTGCCACCTATGGTTAGAATCAATATGATGAAGAGAATCCAAAAAAGGTGGTTGTGTGAGTAGATAAGTTGACCTTCATCCTCAAAATCTTCAATAAGTGCAGGGCTACTAGGGCTTCTTGTCATTTGGAGTTTCAATTAATGCAATCCAGACAAATATTAAGAGTGTTCAAGAACCGATGTTGGCATCAATGACAACGCCATTCAACAGAGGAAGCCAAGACTATTCATCTAAGACATTGTTCCACAAATGAGCAAATTGCAGACATCTTCACCAAAGCACTTGGAAGAGAAAAGTTTGAAAAATTCAGAGTGATGCTTGCACTCACAAACACTTGTTCGAATAAAGGGGGAGGTGGGATATGAACCAACCTTAGAAGTTGAGGGGTCACTTTTGTAATGTTATATGTTTGTTCACCTCAATAAAAGGTTCATTTTCAGTTCGAGAGTTACCATCCTACCCTAATAGGATGCTAACTTCATTTTGGGAATAGAGATTAGGAAAGATCAAGTATAAAACTTTGGTTAAATCATAGAGAAGTACATTGAAATAGTCTTAAAATGTTTCAACATGCATGAATGCAAACTAGTCAAGGTACCTATTTTTGCAGGGGTAGGACTAATTGTTGAACAATGTCCAAAGACACAAGAAGAAATATAGGACATGGAACATGTACCCTATGCTAGTGCTATTGGTAGTTTGATGTATGCAATTGTTTGCACTTGACTAGATATTTGCTCATGCAGTGGGAGTATTGAGTGGATACTTGTTGACACAAGCAATTTAAATCATAAATTGAAAACTAGCCAACATTGACAACAAGAAATGAACAAAATCATTGAATTAAAGAGCAAGGTTCTAAGGATATTTATAATAAATAATTCATGAAATTGAAATCTAAATAACGGTAAAAGGTGGTATTCACTTTGGGAGTATGCAACACTATAAATCTTTAACAAATCCTTGAAAAGTACATTTGATGATGATGTGGTATTCTAGTCATCGTTCATGTCAGTTGACACGGATCCCAATTCATGGTCACACATCCCAAAAAATTGATGTGTATTCCATTGTGATCAAATACAATTGTACTTTGGTACATAGATCCCAGTGAAAGTACATAGATCACGAGGCACTGTGAAATACCTCAAGGCATGGTACATGTTTTCTAACGCATATCTCCAAACATATAATAACACATCCAACTTCAACTAATTGTTAGGCATTTTATATAAATAAGATATATTAACACAAATAACTTAGCCAATGCTATCAAGTCACTTTGTGTTTGGGATAAGACATAAAGTATTTCCCAAGTCCTCTAAATTAAAGTAGGTGGATAATGTTGTCTTATGAAAGGGGATATAAGGGTAACATATGAATTAACTTCCAATGTCATATATGATGTTGAGGGTTTAAGTCTAGTCCAACTAGTTGTTTATATTGTGGCTAGGAGTCTTCTTTTATTTGCAAAGCCTTGTGAGAAGGAGCCTTTACTACTTTGGCCTACACACACTTCCCCTTTCTTTTAATTTTTCTAATCCCTTTTTCTTTAAATAAGCATATTTCTCTTACGACTTGAAGTGGGGAGGGGGGACGGGGTGGAGGGTAAGCATTTTGCTCTTACGATAAGCACAATGAAGTATTTTATTTCCTTTGCATAATTTGGTTTGTTCTTCACCTATTTCGATTTTTAATTTGGCTTAATTTAATTTAAGGCCCGCATTCTTTTTCTTTATTTTTGTTAAACACACATGGACAGCAAGAGAGATATGAAAGATAAAACATGCAATACTATTTTTATTAACAAGAGATATACATTTATAGTACATTATGTGACCGTTGGGTTTCACATCCCAAGGTTCTCTTGGACTCCTTGTCCATTCGGGCTTCCACACTACCCATTGAGATTGGTGTCAACATTCCCCCCTTAAATCCGAGGGTTATGTATGAGCCCAAGAAAGAGCCGTAATAAAAATGTGCAATGCATGGCAGCACTAGGCTGAATCAGTGTTGCACGAAGCGCACCCCCCCCCCGTTCCAAGCCCCGAAGCGCGTCCCGTACGGAAGCGCCTAGGAAGCTTGGCCGGAAGCGGCGCTTCCGAATTCGGAAGCACCGCTTCGGCGTTTTTAGACGCTTCCTGGAAATTTGGAAGCGTTGTACGGAAGCGTCGCTTTCGAAGCGCCGAAGCGCGCTTCGTACGGCGCTTCGGGTGTCGGAAGCATGGCGCTTCGGAGGAGGAAGCATACGCTTCCCGGACGCTTCCTGGACGCTTCCAGAAAAGCTTCCGGAAAAGCGTTTAGAAAATCGTTTTTTTTTTCAATTTTTTTTAAATTTTAGGTGAGTTTGCTTGTTGGGGTGGGTCCACCTTGGGTTAGGGTGACAAATGAAGGCAAAAAAAAATATATAAATATAGTAGAAGCTCCCTCATGGTAATGTTAAATTCTTAAAGTAAAAGGATGAAAATGAAAAATATTTCATCCTTTTACTTAAATTTTTAACATTACCATGAAATGACTCAGGATGTTTGAGAGTGTTGGTTCTAGCCTCAAATGGACTTTCAAATATGGAGAAAATTAGAATTTCATATTCTAATTCAAAATTCCAGCGAGACTTAAAGTTTTTCAGGATTCAGGATCAATTTGGGTAAAATTGTGGCATTTCATTAGATTATATCAAGTATGAAAAAGTATGCGATTTAAGCATTTATCAAGAGCACCAAGCCCTATATGTACCCTAGTGTTGGTGGTGTTAATTGTTGAACTCCTTTGTCACGGCCTTAGCAAAAAATTACCTATCAATCAAGTCAAAATCATCGACCAAGCATGTTAAGCTTTTTCTACCATAACTTAACTCTTGAATTAGGTAGTTTGATCAAAATTGGGAAGTGTTGACTAATATCCCTAGACAATCGAGGTAGAGGCAAAGGATAGACAAGAGGAGAAGAATCTAGATTCTAGATGGTTGATGCTCAAATAGTTAATCATTAATGTACAATGGATGTTATATCTATCTTGATTTATGCAAAAATATGCATGTTTTCATGTCTTCTACA
>APFE030233174.1:11691-107674 GCA_000404065.3 Pinus taeda
TTCCAAAACTGGCAAGAAGCTGAAGTCTTCTGCTAGAGGAAGTGATCCTATTTTTTTAAAGAGGAAAGCCTTCAACCATAAAAGGGAGGTCTCACCCCACATAAAAGGTAAAACTTCAACCTGAAAAGGGAAGTCTCAACCTGTGATGGTTTAAGGATGACCAACAACTCTGGAATGCTTAATGCAATTCCTGGAACTCTTCAAAAACTGGCAAGAAGCTGGAGTCTTCTGCTAGAGGAAGTGTTCTCAATTTTGTTCCCGGAACTCTTCCAAAACTGGCAAGAAGCTGAAGTCTTCTGCTAGAGGAAGTGTCCCAGATTGTCAACTGAAGGCATGTTCACGGGCATCTGTGTCTCTGGCTACAACTCTGAAACTGGTGTGGCAGGTTGTGGCTCATGCTCGCTTGATGTAACTTTGAAGCTTGTAGATGACCATCATTCCCCCCCCCCTGTCAGATACAAGGTGAGATGATGGAGAAAACTCAGCTGCAAGACTTTTCAATACTCTGGAACAAGTTCTGATATGTGTTTGGAATATCTTCTTGGCTGTTGATGCCCATTGCCAAGAAGCGATCCATCCAAGGTGAATCTTTGTTCTTGCAGGACGTTTGCTGAAGCATCTGTGTGAAGAATGGGTGGCTTTATGACAGTGCTTACATGGATGAAGATCAAAACAATGATCTTTCAAATGGCCAACTCGATCACAGTGTTGGCATTTCACAATCTGTTGTTGTTGTTGTTGCGGTGGAAGAGGAGTAGAATCTAGAACAGCTGGAGCTGAACTGTCATGAAGAGCAGGTGAACTATCATGAATAAATCCAACACTCTGAAAATGGATGGGCTTGGCATAGTCTAGAATATGAAAGGACAAGTCCTTGTCATATCCAAGACTGGTTCTGTGCTTGTTGTGGACAAGCTGTTCCCAAGGTTTGATGATGGGCTTGGGAAGTGCAGACTGAGTTTTTGCATCTGCATTTACAACTGCTGCTTTATCTAAATGCACTGTAACATTATTGTCTCACTGTTTACAGGAGTCTGTTTCAATCTTCTGAACAGAAACAGGTTCAGAATGATGACTCCATTGCTGTAGTTCTTCTTGCTGCAGCTTTGTCTCAAGCTGCAAAAACTCAATATTCTCCTGTGCATTTTGTAGACATGTTTTAATATTGAATAGAGAGGTTTTGTTGATCTTAACCATCTCATCAACAGTGGAAAGTATTACATTATTCAGTAGTTTCAATACATCATCTATTCTATCCATTTGAGACCAATATAATCAGAGAACTGATATTATCTTCAGCTACAAATTGGTCTATAAATAATTGCAACTATTAGATGAGTAGCAGGATGCCAATATCACAAAGTCACTGTAGCACACAGCACAGTACCAATTTCAATGTAGCAAATGACTTGCTGCTTTATTGTACTTCTCAAATTATTCAAACTACTCACAGTGAAAAAATAGTCATTCTTTGACTTTCTTTGCAAATGAAATTTGTCGACAGTCTTAATAGAGTAATCTCAACCATGTTCTGTCCATTGCAGCATTGCCATAGCAATGGTCAAACCAACAGTGGTAAAGATATAGCAGTGTATCAAGGCTTGTCAAGCTCTCTGACATAACACTTAGTCCGTCAATTCAACATCATCATCATACTCTATCCATCAGCATATTCAGTCAATAATACTTTGGTAATGCAAGACTTATCCCTGAACCCTAGAATGTGAAATCATACTCCACTTCATCAATACATGTCTATAGATCAACAATGTCAACAGTACGAACTCAATAGTTGCTTTATCATAGGCATTTACAAAGAATAATGTGTCAATACTATCATATCAAATCTCTAAATCTAATCTCTGTTTAATGCAAACAGTCAACAACACTCCTTGCATCAAACAATACAATCGGCATACTCCTCCAAGGATATTATAGATCCACGCATCCAAAAAACTCTCTGGGTCCTCAAAAACCTGCCTGTGTGCCGCACTGCATATTATTCATTTCAAACGCCATTTATAAGTAAAGTAGTCTCTCCAGAATCCTTGTGGAAGGCATGGGTAGATATCGCTTTCCTCCTCTACTAACGCTGACAATGATATGTATAGTCTATACACACCCAAGTGCTTGGCAAATGTGCAAAAGTCGAGAAGAAATCTAATGGCAGGATCATATGATAGTTTCAAATACCACTGGACAGCGCGCATTCAATATTTAAAACAACGCACATTCAATATTTAAAACAGCGCATTCAATATTATTGAATCGTTTCATATATCACTGTGTATAACCATGCTACCAATATATATCACCGATATATATATATATATATATATATATATATATATATATATATATATATATATATATATCACTTCAAAAACAGTTCAAATGCAGTTTGATACCACGAACGCAAATCCACAAAACAGATGTTTAAGAGCAGCGTTTAGAAAAAGGACTGTATCATTTAAGAGGAAGAGCAATTGAGGCCCATGAATTGCTGATGATCTTCCTCATTCAAGTCGAATGCAAAGAGGAGGACGAGTATCTGGAAATGGCAAGTCTGCAGTACAGGAAATTCAGTTTGGAAGACAACACAATGATATGGAATCTCAGATTCATTTTCTTGAGAGGGAGGCCTACAGTGCTGTTTTGTGGGCTTTTAACTCACAGTCTGATGTAATTACCTCCAATGCTGTACCTCCTTCTGGTCCTACACACAGTCCCACTGTTTCAGTATCAAAAAAGAAGCAAAAGACTACACATGTAATGTCAAGTATGCATTTACAGCCTCCACCAAATCGCCATCAGTCACCAGCTCCGTCATCATCAGTCCCATTTGCAGCAACATCGAAACAGGGAGATCCTCTGGGAGTTCAAGGCAGGAAATCCAAAGATCACTCACTGCTGGTTGTGCCTACAGTAGTGAAACGTCGACCTGTTCCAACATCAGTTCCAGCATCTGGGATGGAACAAAATGTACATAAAAGACCACTGGGGAGGCCACCTGGAAGAAGTCATTCTGCGGTAGTAGCCAATGTTGATTCTTTGATAGGTCGAAAAGTGATGACAAGGTGGCTGCAGGACAATAATTTCTATGAGGCTATTATCACAGATTATAATCCTGAAATGGGAACACACGCATTGGTTTATGACTTTGAAACTCCAAAGGAGACATGGGAATGGGTTAATTTGAAAGAGATGTCACCTGCAGATATTCAATGGGATGGTGCTCCTCCTGAAGGATTTGGTCAAGGATTTGGAAATGGCAATAAAAAACTCAGATTTGTAATGGTATAACCCGCGGCGGTATGGGAAGAGAGTATAACAATGGGAGCAGATTAAAAAAAACGCAGTGGAGAGAGGGGTCACGTGTTGCAGCATACCAAGGGAGTTGATGTCGCTGAACCGGTGGTATCGAATACCACCACCACCATTCTAATACGTGTATGGAGTCACCAACAACGTTATTATGCCACACACGCAGACTTTACAGGATTCCTTGGATCAGAGCAACACAACTTTAATTATCATGAAACGCTTGGCAGTCAAGACAGTATGGAGGAGCAGCGTGTTATGGACACAGCAGCGTTGGAAGGGAATATGGCAGATTATTTCAGGACAGAGGCAGTGCTGGTGCGCCAGAGAGCGTTATGTCAGTTATGTCAGGACAGAGGCAATGTTGTATAAAAGAATATGGCAGAAATAAACTGCACAGAAAGGCCATAAACAAATGGCTCAAATCAATTATGCAGGGCAGGAATACGCCTGCTCTGATACCATGTTAAACACACATGGACAACAAGAGAGATATGAAAGATAAAACATGCAATACTATTTTTATTAACAAGAGATATACATTTATAGTACATTATGTGACCATTGGGTTTCACATCCCAAGGTCTCTTGGACTCCTTTTGTCCATTCAGCTTCCACACTAACCCATTGAGGATTAGGTGTCCAACAATTTTTCTTCATGAACCTTTTCTGGATGATATTTGGTAAGTCAACCATAAGTTAAGGGAATGTTTATTTTTAAAGGATGTGATGGAAATGTAAGAGTGTTTAACGAAAAATGCTAAGTATGGAGGGGATATGATTACACTACCCACCTTGATTTCCTAGTAGTACCTAGTGGCCTAGACTAAGGCACACTCATCCAAAAACAATTATGTCCAAACATGGTTAGACATAGTTATAAGGTAACATTCTTACTAAGTGATAAGACATCCATCTAACGGTAACACCTAACAAACAAGTTAAAACCTTAACACTATTTCTAAGCAAGGATACCATGTTGAGAAATCTAGGGCATGGATAGCTAAAAGATTTCTCTGCTTGATCATTGCTTATGTTATACTTGTACTTCTTAGCTTATAATCTTTTCTTCATTATGTTATTATTGTGTTTTTTTCATTAAGGCAATTACCAATATGCATAATAAAAGACAAGTGACACAGTATGTAGGCTTGTCAGCCAGGGCCAAAACCTCTCACCTCTTGAGAGGATAACCCGATCAAAATTCTTCTTCTAGATCTTCAATTGATGAGTACCAAGACCATGACAAAGACCCTTGATTCTAGTATCCTCCCAAGAACCTTGTCACTATCCTTGATGCTCTGCCTCTTCCCTTCGACTTCCTTCTTGATCTCAAACTGCTCTCCTCAGCTCCTTCTAAAGAAACTCGGTCTCTATCCTTCACACTACTTCTCGAATTCTCTTAGAGAATCTCGGTCTCTAAGCTTTCACTGGTCTCCTCTAGAGAAGCTCGGTCTCTAGATCTCTACCTCGGTTACCCGGAACAAGTGCCCCAGAAGAAACCCTTTGTTCGCTGGCCCCAGAAGAAACCTTCTTTGTTGCCCCAGAAGAAACTCTTTCTTCGCTGATCCAGAAGAATCTCCCTTTGCTATGCCTAGAAGAAACCTTCTTATCATACCTTCGGACTTCTCCTTGCACCCCTTATTCGCACTCCTTCTTCACCCATTCTTCACACTTCTTCTTCACACTTTCTTCGCACTTCTGCTTGATCGAAGGCTCGTCAAGTTGCTTATCCTAAGTGAGGCCGAGCGTGGCTTATATATACACCTCCACATATGTCCTTAGGCCAACATGATCCCTAGAGGTTAAGTTGACTTCTTCCAGCATGTTCTTTCATCGTTGTAGGCCGCCTTGAGGATAAGTGACAAGGTCTTGGAGGATACTTTACATAGACAAATTTGACCTTTTACAAAGTGTAACATGACTTCATTACATGACAATGACTCTATCATTTATGACCAGATGACAAATAAATCCTAAAGACTCTCATTGGGAGTCTTGACTCAAAAATAAAACTCTTGCTCATGAATCCCATGAAGCAAGTCAATATACTAATTTTATTTTTCTTCTTTACATTTCATTACATAAAATCATAATTACATGTCATTATGAAGACCGAACTTAGTTACACTTTGCAACATACCATACATTGAAAAGCTACACCAATTGAATCTAAGGCATCAAAGAGATCATTTGGCACATTCGATATAAGGCATAGGAATTGATATACCACTATATGTAAAATACTGATAGTCATAGGAATGCAATTAGTTGATGGAGAATACAGGTCCAGGGTGAGGAGTAAGAATTTCATCAAAGCAATACAAAAATCTTGCCCTAAATGAGTGTCTCAGAGGTTGGTTTCCTAAAGGTAAACACCACTTTTGGTCCTGTTACAGTTCAAACTAGTAGGAGTCCTAGGAGGGGATCCTATGGAGCAACTACTAGGTCAAGGACAACAATGGAGCAATAGCCCATTGTCACCTCAGCTAAGGCTCCCTGCTCTTTACGGACTTTCACCGATGGGAGGAGACCCCGCATGAGAGCAATCATGATAATGGATATGTCAATGAAAATGATGAATGGTGATTCCCATGGCCTATTCACAAGAGAGACTCCCTGCTCTTTACGGACTTTCACCGATGGAAGGAGACCCCACATGAGAGGAATCATGATAATGGATATGTCAATGAAAATGATGAATGGTGATTCCCATGGCCTATTCACAAGAGAGACTCAATTGTATGGCTTGCTTGCTTTGGAAGCAAGGTGATGGGCTCTCCAGGTAGGGCCAAGAAGATCCTTAAGGCTAGGTTACGAGAGTATGCTTTGCCAAGATGGTTCCTAGACCTAGGGATCCTTGTGGAAACTTGGCTTTTATGGGATCTTGGTGAAATTGGAATCAGCAAGGTGCAAGACCACAAGGGGCCAACTGGACCCAAAATTAGGTCAAGGATATGGAGTTGATCAACCAAGGATGTACTTGACCTAATTAGGGAAGGGAAAAGGGTCAAAGAAGGAATCTTCTTTTGATAAGTTAATGCTATGATCCCAGTGAGGTCTTCGAGCTAGAGGTTGAAATATCTCAAGATCCCACTGTCAAAATTTCATGAAATTTGGAGGGATTCTAGAGGACACACCAATGCAGTTTGTGGGCAAGAGATCAAATTCTTTTGATGGCTAAATCTTGAGAAAAGTGATGCCTTAGGTGACCTATGGAGGCTAGGCCTATAATAAGAGGGGAAGGTGAGAGAAATAAGTTTTGAAAGTGATCAACTATGGAGGATTAGTGCATTGTCCTTTGTGAGAGATGGATTCAAGGAGAATTTATGGTTTGGAAAGAGTTCACCCAATCCAGGAGGCCTTCAAACAACTTTGCATGGCATTAGGGCATGAGAGTCGCTACTTCAAGGTCTTTATACTTGAATTTGCAATAAATGATGACTTTTCGAGATGTATTTAACATAAAATATCTCTTAGAACATTCACCCATTCATACATGGCCCATGACATGATGCAACGCTATAAAAGATCACAATTTGCATCAATTCGTATAGAAAAGCAGTAAATTTCAGCGTTGTATAACAAAAATCCCAACAAAATTCATGTGACAAAAGTAAATAACAAGAGCAAGCATGAAAATAACCCTTACATGTATGAAAGAGTATATCCAATCATCAAATTATGCCAATAGAGAAGCTCCAAGACAAGAGATAGGTATCCAAATGTCAAAATTCATCCATATCATCCAAACTCGTCTTCCAAAAGGTATATCGAAAATATCACAAGCGATAATAACTTAATCCAAGTGATGATGAATGAGAGAGAATGCCTCTCTTCTATTTATACAATCCTCCAAGGGATTCAAATGGCCTAATTTGGACTAAAAATGCCCATACAATAAAATGATGTGCATAATAACAATACTTTTGGTGACAACAAGCCCACCAAATAGCTCAATAATTGTTAAAATTGGAAACTGGGGCCAATTCCACCTTGGGACGACTCATTTGATGGAGATGATGATTGCATTAAATTCCTCCTTTTGAGAGGACCAAAATTGATATAAAGATTATTTAATTTGGACAAACAGAAGCGTGATTTTGAATTTATGCCCACACGTGCAAATTGTTTAGGTCAGCCACATCATCATGTAGGCCCATGAAGCCCAATATACTTGACTCTTCACCCTCAACGACTTGTATAAATACAAGTGACCTCTCACCTCATTTGGCATCAACATCACTCACACATGCTCTCTCCTTCTCTCATTGGATCGTACAACATTGGGGATTCTCTCTCTCCCACGTTTGGCACAAGGAGGTCGAATTACAAGACAAAATTGCAAGGCCGAAAATCTTAGAAATTTTTGCAGTTTGACCAACGTTGACTTTGACTTTTTGGGCATCCTTTGACGTCGATTTTGAGGGTGGATTTCTGTCTCAACAGGCCACATTTTTGGGCACAGGAATCAAGGCAAAAGGATGACTTTGACCTGCGTTGACCGCAGGTTGACCAAGTTTTGACTACTGATTATCACTGTTTTGGGATGACTTTGACCACTGTTGGAGGCCAAGTTTGAGTACCTTTGACCGAGCTTCAAAGGAGAAGTTTGAATGCTGCATTGACCATCTTTGACTTCTGGTTAGGGCTGAAGTTTAATTGCAATTGGCTCTAGAATTGACAGGGCAGTTTTGACTTTGAATTTGGCAAGTCAATTTGACTTTTGGACTCTATCTTTGCTGAACGTTTGATATAATAATAAGAAGATTTGATCAAAGAGTTTTCTCTGCATTGGGGTTTTTCCTTGGCATCCGCCAAATCTGATGTCCTCTTGTCTTGGCTTGCCTTTTGGATTTTGTTTCATGTTCTATCTACATTTACTGTCAATTTGATTGATGGTTAATGTGATTGCTCTTGGAAATCTAAATTGGAGATTGTCATTGGGCTGCGAAAGGAACATTGAAGTAATTGTGCTAAGCATAGAACATACCATTGTTATCAAAATTTATCATGGTATCAGAGCACAGGTGAAGGCAAAGCCCAAGCAAGAGAGAGAAAGGCAATCGCTAAGAAAGATCTGTTGGACAAGACTATTGGACTAATGGCTACTATATCATACTTCAAATTTGAGGATAAGCTCAAGGACAAATTTGACTATCATGCATGGAAGATGACTTTGGACTTGACTTTGGAAGAGCATGATGCCATGGACTATGTGAAGGGAAGAGCTGTGGAGCCTCTTTAAAATGCACCTGTTGCTGCAAAAACGAACTACAAGAAAGATGAGGTTAAAGCTAAAAGAATTATCAGAGATTCCTTTCAAAAGCATTTAGTTGCCTATATTTCTCATGTGGGAATATCTAAGAAGATGTATGATACGCTGGTTGGGATGTTCAAAGTGAACAATGCAAAACAAATCCTCTTTCTCAAGAACAAGTTGAAGGACATCAAGATGGATAAAGGGGAGTCTATCCAATCCTACTTCATGAGGATCACACAAATCAAGAATGACCTTCTATTTATTGGAAAAGTTATTGCTGACAGAGAGCTCACTCTCATTGCACTTGGAGGTCTTTGAAGATCGTGGCATGTGTTTAACACAACCATTCTCAACAATGACAAGATTACTAGTTTTGATGAATTATTGGCTAGATGCACTCAAGAAGAGACGAGGATGATGGAGAGAGACAAGCCTTCAAATGGAAATGAACCTATTGTCTTCTCTGCTCATGCTAGGAGGAAGAATAATGCTGGTCCAAGAAAACAGGGGCAAGGATTCAAGCAAGGATTTAAAGAAGGTAGAAAAGGAAGGTGCCACAATTGCAACAGGTTTGGTCACTATGTTAGAGAGTGTCCTCACAAGAAGGATACTCCAAGGGATGATGACAACAACAACCAAAACAACTACAAAGGCAACGACAATGAAGGGTACAACAAGTTCAACAATAAAGGAAAGAGGAATGTTCTCGTTACTCAAGATGGAAATGGTTGACCTCCCAAAAGGATGACAAATTCCAGGTACGAGGAAAGTAATATTGTAGGAATTTTTGTTTTTTGTTTTGTTTTATATATCTCATTTCTGCTTTATCTACTATCTCTCGTCCAGATACTTTGGATAATTGGTTGATTGATAGTGGAGCCTCAAGGCACTTCACTAGATACAAGGAGGTCCTCTCAAATTTGGTTGAAAGAAGACAAATTTTGAAATCATACTTCGAGATAATGCCACCTATCCCATGAAAGGAAGAGGTACTGTCACTCTTCACTTGAATCAAGGTCAAACCACTCATCTACAAGAAGTTTTGTATGTGTTCGATTTGAAGAACCTGGTGTCTATTTCTGCGATGGAAGATAAGGGCTTCAAGGTAGCATTCATTGATGGAAAGGTATGCATTTAGCAAAAAAACCCTAAAGATGCTTTTACACTTGGATTTAGGGTTGAAGGTCTCTATCAAGTCGAAGGAAGTCCTTTGGGAGCCGTAACTTGCGATACTTCTCTTCAATTTGAATTATGGAACCGAAGATTTGGTCACCTTCATTACAAAGCCCTACCTGGGGTAAGGAAAATGGTGATAGGTATGCTCGAGTTCAACATGAACCATGAAGGAGTTTGTCAGGGTTGTGCAACTAGGAAACTTATAGAGGGACCATTCTCTTCAACTGAAATTCAAACTTCTGATATTCTTCAATTGGTCCATTCTGACCTATCTAGTATGTTGCCCGTAACATCATTGGGAGGATACTTATACTATGCAATTTTTGTGGATGAATTCTCCCGCAAAACATGGATCTATTTCTTGAAGAAGAAGGACCTAGTGTTCAAATGGTTCCGTTCTTTCAAAGCTTTGTTTGAAAAGCAAATAGGGAAGAAGATCAAGATATTGAGGACCGACAATGGAACCAAATATGAATGAAATGAATTCAACGACTTTTGTAGAGACGCCGACATTAAGAGGGAGACAACCATTCCATACACTATTGAGCAAATGGTGTTGCTAAAAGGAAGAATCAAACAATCATGGAAGCCACCCGTGCTATCCTCCGTGATCAAGGTCTACCACTGAAATTCTTATGTGGAGACGTTTGCAAACACTGTCGTGTATGTTCAAAATAAGAGCCTACATCAAGCACTGAATTTCAAGACACCTGAAGAAGTTTTTACTAGTAAGAAACCTGTTGTTTCTCATTTTAGAATATTTGGTTGTC
Organism: Pinus taeda; assembly: GCA_000404065.3. Classification (NCBI taxonomy): domain Eukaryota; kingdom Viridiplantae; phylum Streptophyta; class Pinopsida; order Pinales; family Pinaceae; genus Pinus; species Pinus taeda. Next base: position 22,222 of record APFE030233174.1, read on the forward strand.
TCATGTATTTTCATGTGCCTAAAGAGAAAAGAAAGAAGTTAGAAGCATCTGGGAAGTAAGGTATATTTGTGGGCTACAATGAAAATTCAAAGGCATATAGAATCTATGTGCCTGGACAAAGAGATGTGGAAATTAGCCTTGATGTCACCTTTGATGAAGACACAACCCTTGGGAAGGGCCGAGATCTCCCCATTCCAAGGAAGGATAATAATGATGATGATGTGGAAAAACAGGATGAACCTCCTACAAATGAACCTATGCTCGATGTTGAAGGCCCGATGGATCCCATTGATTCACCACCGTGTGATCCCTCTACCTCGAGGAAAAGGCCTTTGTGGCTCAAAGAATTCTTGAAGATGCTGAGAGACATATTGCTCCAAGAGGGACCTTCCATGAAAGCAAGAAGCCAAACATGTATCAAGGATACTTAGTTGCTATGAGTACTATTGTTCAGTCTGAGCCATGTACATTCAAAGAAGCCGTAAAACACTAAGTCTGGAAGGATGCGATGAATGAGGAATATGAATCTATAATGAAAAATGATGTCTGGGATGTGGTGCCTAGACCGAAGGACAAGTCCATAGTCACCTCAAAATGGCTATACAAAATTAAACATGGAGCTGATGGGATTGCTGAAAAATATAAGGCTAGGTTCGTTGCTTGAGGCTTCTCTCAAAAGGAAGGAGTAGACTATGATGAGATATTTGCACCAGTTGCCCGATATACTACTATACGATCGATTATTGCTCTCACTGCCTCTCAAGGATGGAACCTACATCAAATGGATGTTAAGACTGCTTTCTTGCATGGCTCGCTTAAGGAGGAATTCTATTTGGAACAACTTCAGGGGTTCGATGTACAAGATCGAAGGACACACGTATGCAGGTTGAAGAAAGTCCTCTATGGGTTGAATTAAGCCCCTAGGGCTTGGTATGAGAGGATTGATAGCTATCTTATGAAGCTAGGATTTACAAGGAGCGATGCTGATCCTAACCTATACTTAAAGGTTGAAAAGGAGATGCCTCTCATTTTGTTCCTTTATGTGGATGATCTCTTTCTGACAGGTGCATGTTGTCTCATTTATCAATGCAAGAGGGAGTTGGCTTCCGGGTTCGAGATGAAGTTCCTAGGTTTGATGCACTACTTCCTAGGCTTCGAGTTCTGCATAAAGCCAGGTGAGATTTTTGGAAAATACATCATGAAGCTGCTCAAGAGATGTGGGATGGTGGATTGCAAGTCTGTGTCTACTCCGATGGAACTCAACTTCAAGAAGCTATGTGGAAGTGTTGCTAGGCCCGAATTGCAAACCCTTTTGAGTATCGACAACTTGTGGGGGCCCCGATGTTCTTGGTAAACTCTTGTTCAGACGTATGCTTCTCTATAAATACATTGAGTCAATTTATGGTCGAGCCTCATCACATACATTGGATTGTTGCTAAGAATCTCTTGAGATATCTCCGTTGCACAATCAACTATGGATTGAGATACAGTGCCGGGACTTTGAGGCTACATGGATATATTGATGCTGATTGGGTTGGCAGTGTGGTGGATCGTAAGAGCACGTCTGGATGTTGCTTCTCATTGGGGTTTGCTTCAATTTCTTGGATGAGTAGCAAGAAAAAATCAGTTGCTCTAAGTACTGTTGAGGTCAAATACATTACAACTACTATGGCCTGTTGTGAAGCTGTTTGGTTGAGAAAGCTCTTTAGTGAGCTATTTGAGCATGTGCTGGATAACACCGTGATCTTCTGTAACAACCAGAGTGAGATTTGCCTTTCAAATAATCCTGTTTTCCACCACCGTCCAAGCACATTGATATCAGGGACCACTTTATCTGAGATATGGTACAACTGGGACTCGGGAGTAATAAGGTGCCCACACATCAGGACTGATGAGTAGGTCGCAGACATCCTCACGAAGCCCTTAGGGAAGGTCAAATTCTTAGCCTTTCGAGAGAGATTTGGAGTTGTGGAAAGACCCTCCTATGAGGGTCCTGCTTTAGTTGAACACTGAGCTTTGGGAGCTCCTGGGGGCTTGGGGTACTTCTTGGAGCTATGAGTGACCATAGGGTGAGTGGTTCACCTTCCCCTATTTGTGCGCTGTGTATAGGGTGAGTGGTTCGCCTCCTCGTTTGATACCCCATGATGGTTGTCTGTGTGTAGGGTGAGTGACTTAGCTTCCCCTATGATTGACATATGCATATGATGAGTGGTTCACCTTCTCCTATGGCATATGAGCACGATGAGTGGTTCACCTTCTCTCGCTGATGCCCCAGCATACATCCTACCCATGTAGTTCGAGATTCATGTGAAGTATCTCTCATCTGGCCAATGAGTTAGGAAACGTGGATAGGGACCATAACGCTACCGATGTATGCATCATGTACTGCCATACACCTTATGTCTAGGATGTGTGGTGTTCAACAACTTGATTTGGGATCAAGGCTGAATTTTGTCAGTGGAGAGTGGTAAGGTCTTGTGACTCACCCCATGATGGTACATGACGACATGATGGCATTATGATTGATGATGTATGGATTGGCAGGTGGAATTCTCGCTAGTTGAGAGGAAGTGTTAAAATTGGTAACTAGGACCAAATTCCACCTTTGGACAACTCATTTGATGGAGATGATGATTGCATTAAATTCCTCTTTTCGAGATGACCAAAATTGATATAAAGATCATTTAATTTGGACTAGCAGAAGCGTGATTTTGAATTTATGCCCACACGTGCAAATTGTTCAGGTTGACCACATCACCATGTAGGCTTTTGAGAGGGAGTGTTAAAATTGTTAACTAGGACCAAATTCCACCTTTGGACAACTCATTTGATGGAGATGATGATTGCATTAAATTCCTCTTTTCGAGATGACCAAAATTGATATAAAGATCATTTAATTTGGACTAACAGAAGCGTGATTTTGAATTTATGTCCACACGTGCAAATTGTTCAGGTTGACCACATCACCATGTAGGCTCATGAAGCCCAATAGACATGACTCTTCGCCCTCAACGACTTGTATAAATACAAGTGATCCCTCACCTCATTTGGCGTCATCATTACTCACACATTCTCTTTCCTTCTCTCATTGGTTCATGCAACATTGGGCATTCTCTCTCTCTCTCACGCGTGGCACAAGTAGGTCAAATTACAGGACAAAATTGCAGGGCTGAAAATCTCAGAAATTTTTGCAGTTTGACCAACGTTGACCAATGTTGACTTTGACTTTTTGAGAATCCTTCGACTTTGATTTTGAGGGTGGATTTCTATCTTAGCAAGCCACATTTTTGGGCACATGAACCGAGGCAAAAGGACTTTGACTTGTGTTGATCGCAGGTCTGTTTGACTGCTGGTTGACCATGTTTTGACTATTGATTTATGACTGTTTTGCGCTGACTTTGATCGCTGTTGGAGGCTGAGTTTGACTACCTTTGACCAAGCTTCAAAGGAGAAGTTTGAATGTTGCGCTAACCATCTTTGACTTCTGGTTATGGCTGAAGTTTGACTACAGTTGATAGGGCAGTTTTGACTTTGAATTTGGCAAGTCAATTTGACTTTTGTATTATCTCTCTCTGCCGAACATTTGTTAAAATTGGCAACTAGGGCCAAATTCCACCTAGGATCATCTCATTTGACAGAGATGATTATTGCATTAAATTCCTCTTTTTCGAGAGGACCAAAATCGACCTCAAGATCATCAAATTTGGATAAGGAAAAAATTAAATATTTATTTATTTAAAAGAAACTCTTCAAGTCATAACCTTGTCAAGGCGGGAACATTGAAAATTTGAAATTCAAAATTTTCCTCCAAGTATCAAGGTCGGCTTGACCTCCACAAGGACAAATTGTTATATATATAGGCATCACTCATACTCAGCAATCATCCAAAAAGGAGTGCATTCATCTCTTGGGAATCCGCAACTTATAGAAGCAAGGAGGATGTGTTGTTTGGGTCTGTTCTTTGGCACATTGGTCTCAACTTCACCTCCATAAGGACAAATTGTTATATATATAGGCATCACTAATACTCATTAGCAATCATCCAAAAAGGTGTGTTCATCTCTTGGGAAACTGCAGTGTAGAGAAGCAAGGAGGACGTGTTGTTTGGGTCTGTTCTTTGGCACATTGGTCTCCCACAAGTTTGAGTTAGAAGCAGACAACTTTTTTAGGCTTGAGGGAAATTCTGTGTGATGTTTTGGCATGCTTTCTGGGTTAGAATGTCTCCAAGAGCATGCCACATTCTCTATATGGAGCCATAGATCAGGATGCTGGTTGATAGGTGAGTTTTGGGGTCTCCTTGTGCATATTTTGTACTTTGGTTTGGGCCACACGAAAGACTACTACAACGACCATTATGGAGGCACATATGGAAGGGACGCATGAGCTAATTTGAGCTCTTTACCTCAACAACTATCAAGGAGAGTGGGCCACAATCTAAACAGAAAGTTTAACCCTAGATCATGAGCAAATTCTTGTTGCTGTGAGTTTAGCACTGTTGTAGGGTGCCTTGAAGGGGAACCGCAGTACTAGATCACTATTGAATGTCTTGGAAAGGACAACAAAGGCTGCAACTCATTGGAAGAAGCTTCCTCAGTCACCAATAGAAACCCTAACCAGACAGTAAGCTTCAGAACTATTTTGAACAGTGAGGTAGCAAGTCTATTTTGACTTATATCGTTGTGCTCTTTCTCTATTGAACATTTAATGTTGATAATAAGAAGAATTGATCAAGGGTTTTCCCCATCTTGGGGTTTTTCCCTGGATTGTGCCATATCCTTGTGTTCTTGGCTTGTCTTCTGCATTTAGCATTAATGTTCTTTCATCAATTATTGTCATATCTTAGTGGTGAATGTGATTACTAATGGATTAATGAAGTTAATTATGGGCTAATGAAGTAAATGTGTTAAGCAAAGAACATGTTAACCCAAAATTAACAACATTTGATATAATAATAAGAAGATTTGATCAAAGGGTTTTCCCCACATTTGGGTTTTTCCCTGGCATCCGCCAAATCTAGTGTCCTCTTGTCTTGGTTTGTCTTCTGCATTTTTAAAGCAGTGCGAAAACACGCATATGGATTTCAATGAATGAATTGATATACAATGAGCAATGAAGCTCAATAAATAATACAATTGTATTTATAGAAACAACAAGTTTCTACTAGGAAAAATAGAAACAACAAGTTTCTACTAAGAAACTGGTAATAAGATCACAGATGAGCATTAAACACTAAAATAGCATTATTCTAATGCCCTCCCTTAATGCTGAATCTATTTACAACACCTATAGACCCTCTGAATTTTACAAACTTATCAGGACCAAGGGGCTTGGTGAAGATGTCTGCTGGCTGCTCCATTGTGGGAACATACAACAACTGAATGAATCCGTCTTCAATAAGCTGTCGAATGTAGTGACAATGGGTTTCCACATGCTTTGTTCATTCATGGAAGATTGGATTCTTGGCAAGTTTGAGCACTCCCTGATTATCACAGAACAAGAGAGTGGGATCTGCCTGGGAAACATGCATATCCGCAAGCATACATCGAAGCCAAAATGCCTCACAAGATGCCTTAATTGCTCCCGGATACTCTGCTTCTGTCGAGGAGAGAGCCATTGCCTGCGGTTTCTTACTAGTCCATTGGACAGCACTGGATCCCGGACTAAACACATACCCAGCTGTAGATTTACGGTCATCAACTGAACAGGCCCAGTTGGAATCTATGTAACCACTGTGTAGGATCTGATCTCTGAGTGTACAGAAGTCCATAATCAAGAGTGCCACACACATAACGCAGCACACGCTTCGCTGCTATCCAATGATCAGCCTTAGGAGCTGACATGAAGCGTGAAATGTAGCTCACTGCAAAACTGATATCAGGTCTAGTGGCAGTAAGGTAGATGAGGCTGCCCACTAATTGCCTGAATAAAGTTTCATCCACAAGTGGTGAGGATGACTGAGCTGAAAGTTTGAGCCTTGGTTCCATAGGAGTCGTGGCAGGTTTGCAATCCTGCATTCTGAACCTGTCCACAAGATTTTTGGCATACTTGGACTGAGAGAGAAAGATGTTGTTCTTATTCTGCTAGACTTCAATCCCCAAACTGTAATGAAGAAGTCCCAAATCTGTCATATCAAAAGTGCTGCACAAATCCTGTTTGATCCCATGGGTCAAATGTGCTGAGCTACCAGTAATGATAAGGTCATCCACATAGACAACCACAAATAAAATATCAACACCAATATGTTTGATATACAAGTTTGCATCAGATGGACTCCGCTGAAAACGATGATCTGTTAGATACTTATCAATTTTCATGTACCAAGCCCGAGGGGCTTGTTTCAGACCATAGAGTGCTTAGACTAATCTACAAACTTTCTGTTCTTGACCGGCAACCTTGAATCCTAGAGGTTGCGTCATGTAGACTTCTTCCTGTAAGTCACCATTCAGAAAAGCACTCTTTACATCCATCTGATGGACTTTCCAACTGAACTGAGCTCCTAAGGCAAGGACAAGCCTATGGTACTCATCTTGCCTGTAGGAGCAAAGGTCTCCTCATAGTCTATGCCTTCCTTTTGTGAGAACCCTCGAGCAACAAGACGAACCTTATACTTGTTGAGGGTTCCGTCAGCTTTGTATTTCACTTTATACACCCATCTGCAGCTAATAGGCTTCTTCCTTGCAAGAAGATAAAAAAGGGTCCAAGTGTGATTCTTCTGAAGACTCTAGAATTCAGCTTCCATAGCCTATTCCCACGTAGGTATACCCTTAGCCTCTGAATAGGTTTGAGGCTCAAAAACATTGTGTAAGTTAGCCATAAGAGCAAAATTTACTGTAGGCTACTGTTTGCTCTTATTTCTGGAAGTTCTACCTTCAAGGAGCTCATTATCCCAGAGATCACCAATAGTTTCAGCCCACCATTTAGGCTGGAGAGTAGAAGAACCAATCTCTGGAGTAGGTGGAGGAGGTTCAGGAACAATAGGAGCAGCGAGAGGAGGATTATTTTCCGGAGGGAACTCAGGTAGTGCATCATCAAATACTGATGTTGCATCATCCCTCCCATCAGGTGGACCTAACGGAAGAAGAACACTAGGAGGCTGATTCTCAGAACACTGCTCAGAAGGAGGGGACCGAAAGAACCCTCTGTCTTCATCAAATACTATGTCCCGACTGAAGATAAGCTGATCAATGTCTAAATCTATCAGCCTATAGGCCTTGTGGTGATCACTGTACCTTGTCATCATGAGTTTCTGGCTTTTGGAATCCAACTTAGAGCGCTTAGCAGCTGGAATCCAAATGTATGCAACCGAGCGAAACACTTTGAGGTGACTGATCTTAGGCTTGCGACCAGACCAAACCTCTTCTGGAGTCTTCCCCTTAATAGCCTGAGTAGGTGATCGGTTAAGAAGATAGACAGCAGTAAACACTGCTTCAGCCCAAAATTTGTTCAGAACACTCCTGTGTTGTAACATGGAATGAGCCATTTCAACAACCGTATGGTTGCGACGTTTGACAACACTATCCTGCTGAGGAGTGTAGGGTGTAGTTAACTGGTGTTTGATTCCATGGTTATCACAGAAGTTGGAGAAAGCAGAAGAACAAAATTCTCCCTTCCCCCCTTTATCTTTCCTAAGAGTTATGATATTACAGCTAGATTCCTTTTCAACTAGGGACTTGAACTTCTGAAAGATACTAAATACATCAGATTTATGTTTTAGAAAGTATACCCACATCTTTCTACTTAAATCATCTACAATAAGCAAAAAATATTTTCAACCAGTAACTGAAGATGTATTCATAGCACGACAGATATCATCATGAATTAACTGGAGTACCTTAGATGCGCGCCAAGATTCTCCATCCTTGAATGAAGACCAATGTTGCTTGCCAGCTTGATAGGTGCCGCACATTCCCAACTGCCGAGTCTGAATATCAGGTAACCCTGACACAAGTCCCTCCCGAGATAGCTGAGAGAGATACTGAATGTTGAGATGCCCATATCTCTGATGCCACAGAGTGTTGATGGGAGAAACACGAGCTGCTAGAGCCACTTCTGGAGAATCACCAGTGTCAAGAAGCTTGTATAGACCATATGATCCTCTAAGCCAACAACAACCGTAAGATGAGTTTCCTTGTCAATAATGGAACACTTGTGCACACTGAACACTACATCAAGCTGAGGAGAGTTCCTCATAACTTGGCTGACAAACAATAGATTAATTTCCATACCAGGAACATAGTACACATTCAAGAAGATGAGTGTGCGCCCATCAGACTGGATCTGAACTGTACCTCTGCCAACCACTGTGTACTCTTCACCTTCGCCGAATACCATGAAATCACTAAAAGATGAGAAGTCAGTAAACGAGTCACGCCTGTGAGAGAAATGACTTGATGCACCAGAGTCAATGTACTAAGTAGAAGACGGGGCATGATCTGAGGACCTCTTAGCCATAAAGGCGTAAAAGGCAGATTCCTTCTGCTCGGAATGTTCTGCATTATTCGCTTGCTGATGAGACCCTCCTTGCTTCTTCTGTTCAAAAACAATTCTCTGTCGGTAATCTTTCATCATGTGGCCAAACTTGTGACAGTAATTACACTGCACATTTTTCTTCTTAGCAGGATCAGAACGCTGAAAAGAACCTTTCTGCTGAAAGGACTGATATTTGGCAGCAAAAGCATTTATTGAAGACACTAATGAAGCACCACCACCAAACTGTTGTTTCCGACGATCCCGCTGCATGAGTTTGGTGCATAACTCCGGAAACTTCAGATCAACATTAGTGGAGGTAATGTTGAGTGTTTCTATGAAGTGCTCATAAGGTTTTGGTAGACTTTTTAGAGTGATGACTACCATATCTTCTTTCTCCATGGTCCGACCAATGGCTTCGAGCTAATCTCGAATGTTTTTAATCTTGTTAAGATGTTCCTGTAAAGACGTACGTTTGTCCATGATGATGGAAAACAACTGATTCTTTAGAAAGAAAGCTCTGCTCTTGTCGGATGTTGCCAAATTTCGGCAGCTGTCTTGCCGGAAGGAATCTGCAGTAACTGATCATCAGTCACAGAGAGTTTGAGAAGCATAACAACCTCTCGATTTCGATCATCAAACTTATCTTGATCTGCACCAGGTGTACCAGGACTGAGTTCTTTGCCCAGAACGAGCTGGTCAAGACGCCTATATTAAAAAATTGTCAACATTCTCTGTTTCCAAATGTTATAATTGTTGCCATTAAAGCGTTGATTGCCTTGCAACATCAGATTGGTTAGCGAGGCCATCTGCATGTTTTCGAAGACACAGAAAACAACAAAGGATTCTGGCACAGATTTCAATGCAGATGCTGGCTGATCTAGATAAAATATGACAAGTGTTGGAAACAAAATTCAAATCCGCTAACTCGAAAATCGAGGCATGGAAAACGATGCACCCAGAAAATTCTGACGACTACCCAGTTGAGATATCACAAAACCCACATCAAATCTGTAATCGGAAAATTTTTCTGACAAATGAAAAAAGTAAAATACTTGGGTCGAAAAAAACCGAGCCACGAAAAAATACGGTCCACGAACTATGGATTCTGGAACTAAGTTAATGGTCACACAAGACACTCGACCTCCCTTGAAATGTTGTCTGCTACAAAATAGATAATGGCCCTGAGATTTACTTCTGATTTACAAATGTCTTGGTTTTTCTTTCTGTTAAATGGCATGATCTGTGGTTCTGGAACCCAACAAAACCCTTTCCTTTGGATCGGATCAAATGAACAGACTCGGCCTCTATACGTGATCCTATTGATGAACGCTTGGATTTCTGTCCTTCTTCGAAATTGGCATTCGCTTTGAACAGAACCCGTTCTTTTGAGCAATAAACCACGAGCCGCCGAACCACATTTCAAAGCAAAACTCTTGGCTAGCTTTCGAAAACCATACCAAACCCATTGGATCACGGGCAACTTACAAGCTCCTCAATGGAACACCGAATTCGCTGGCCACTCGACACCCACTTCTGTTCACCTCGAGCACGCAAACAGTGGCCTCCACGTCCTCAATTATTAGGCAGCCACTGTGGCCATTAGATTCACCAAAGCCGATGCATCTCCGGCCGTCGAATCCTCTAAACTTCTCGGGATTCGATTAGAGATCGACTACAAGGTTGACACATTCGAGCCATGAGTTTGCGTGCTTTGCCGAAAGATCAAATCTCGGTCTGAGTCGTCTGGTGCAAGCCTAGGGTCAACTGCGGAAGTCGAATCTCGACCGTCGATCCGGGGCCGACAAAGGATTGCAGTTCTTGGACCTGTTCCTGGTACAAATCTCGGTATTATGCCCGGCCCCGGAGCAGCACAAAAAATCGTGATGCAGAAAAAAGAAAACTACGGCTAAAAAATCGTGACGCCCAGTAAGCAATCATGATTTTTCATACTCACGAAATTTTTCAAAAAAACAAAATTCTGAAAAAAATATAACCTAGCTCTGATACCATAAAACAGTGCGAAAACACACATATGGATTTCAATAAATGAATTGATATACAATGAGCAATGAAGCTCAATAAATAATACAAATGTATTTACAGAAACAACAAGTTTCTACTAGGAAAAATAGAAACAACGAGTTTCTACAAAGAAATTGTTAATAAGATCTCAAATGAGCATTAAACACTAAAATAACATTATTCTAATAATTTTTGGTTCATGTTCTATCTACTTTTACAGTCAATGGGATTAATGGTTAATGCGATTGCTATTAGAAATGTAAATTGGAAATTGTCTTTGGGATGCTAAAGGAATGTTGAAGTAATTGTGCTAAGCATAGAACATGCCATTGTTATCAAAATTTAACAATAATACAAGAATAAGCCTCTCAAGAGGGTCGAATGATCAATAAAGTTAGTTGGTGGGCCTTGGAGGAGGCCTAATGAAGTCCAAGGGGTGCCATGATGTAGAAATGGACTCCAAACATAGTGGCCAAGGGGCTGGCCGCTTGTTTTCCAAGCAAGAACCTTTGGTGCTCGCAATTGGGGGTGGGGGCGCAAGGATGTCCTCATGGGTCTCCAAATGGATTGAATATGCCTATAGACCATCTGTAAGGGTTGGAATGATGGCATAAGCCTTCCCTCTGCAACGTGAGACAATCCTTTGGACCTTGGAACATCTGCCAAGTGTATGGTGCAATTGTGGAGCCAACTGGGCATGGTGAACTAGGTGCATCATCATCCTCCAAAAGGTTGAACATGAGCAATCGATGAGCGCTGCTAGGGATCCATGAAGCAATCTTTGCTATGGTGGAGGCCCATGGCTCTCAATGCTCACCCTACAAGTGCTAAGGTGGTCATCTTGGGGGCTAGGACCTCGTATAGGGAAACCAAGCCTGAAATGACAACCAACCTACAATCCTTCATTAGATCCAATGCATCTCCTTGCCCTCCAATACAAGAAGTCATCAAAATCATCAAGTAAAATAGCTTACAAGTCATGGAATCAATGGGGCACCTCATGGTGGCATGCCCTCCCATAGTGGGCTTTGGCATGTACAGGTGTCTCCAAGCTCAATAGGGGGTTAACTAAGGATCCTATTAGGTGGTTTCAACATCTAAAGGGGGTGACATGTCCATCGTACATCCCTCAAATGATAGGTAGCAGATGATATAATAATGGAGCAGAGTGGGGATTAGGGGAATCATCCAAACCTTATGTCATGGTACAAGGGTAGCTGTAATAGGTGAAGCCCACATCTCGGTATATGAGTGTATGAGGGGGTAAATCGTGGTGCATGAGTTATCTTGGCCTTTGTTTTTCCACCCTTCTTCATATGCTTTTTGCCTTTGACTGATTATTCTTCATAACTGCTCGGGGCTCCAGGGGATGAGATGTGAGTAAATTCATTGCCTACTAGGGGTTGGGACAATCATGGGTTCCTTAATGATGGAGGGGGCTCATTTAGGGCCCAAAGGAACCAGGGTGATGCCCATGGGTAAGGGGTAGAGCTCATGTTTGACTTTTGCCCACATGCTAAATTTGTATGTCCCGACCATCTTTTGCATTTTGTGGTACATTTCTTGTTGAGAGTGGCCAAATTATGCTTTTTCTTTTCTTTTTAGTTGCATCAACCTTCGTGGCATCGTTCTAGGCCTGACCCAAGGTGTGGACAAGGGGAAGGGGAGGCTAACCTTATGTGGACCCAATGGAGACAAGAATGGGGCTAAAATGAGTGGAATGACTGGGATGGGAAAATAGATGAATGGGGCTAAAATGAGTGGAAGGGGAGTGATGTAGGTGGTATCAGGAAACGGGACCACACAACCAAAATCGAGATTTCCATGTAGTGCCAACCATGAAGCCAACGGCCAGAAAAGGACATCCCACAGGACTAGGATACAAGGGTAACCACAAAATTGGGCAGTGGAGACAAGAATACTAACCTAACCCACTCTTTTCGTCAATTCGCCCCACTAATCCATGCCCCAAAGTGCCCATGACAAGTAAGGAAAATTACTCAACTATACCAATGAAAAACCATACCTTCTGGGTCGGGAGGCCCACCCTCAAACATACAATCATGACAAGTGGTTGATGGAGCACATGGCTGGCTCAGGTGGTGGAGACAATGGTGCATTGAGCTATTTGGCGGTTGGTGGCTGCTGGCTGAGGACCATCTAGGAGAATTTTTTTCCTATATACACTACCCACAGGTGGTGTGTAATAGGTCCAATGTTCGCTTGACGTCACCTTTAAATCCCTGACATTCAATTAGGGAGGTCAAACGACTAGCTTGAGGATGTCGACTTGGTACATTTAAATCAACTTTCAATGCTCTTCCACTTTTTTCCTTGATAACTTGACTTATTTAGAGTAATTTATCGTTTTCATCATTTAATTAGCCTAATTGGGTAGAGTTGACTTATTAAACGGTGGATAAGACATAAGTGCGATCAAGACATGGGTTGGGCTTGCCTTACATAGTGCGATCATCCCTACAAAGCCAATGAATCCTCTAAACCATGTGTTTAGGTAGGTCCATCCTATCCCACCAATCCTATACAAGATGAAAGGACCTAAGAATGGAGTCTAACAATAACAGACCTAGGATACCATAATACATAACATCACATGGGCTACAAGGCTTTGGCTTGTATTCTCTAGACTTACAATGGTGTTGCCCAAAATGAAAAATGGCTATAGGCACCCCTAATGAAATGAGGGGTAACACCTCCCATTTAAACTGTTGAGAAAATGGTACCAAGGAAGTGTTTCCTAGGTTTATCCTTTTGGCCTAGTAATACACTTAATATCCTTTTGTCTAAGTGACATTATGAGATTATTAATGTCAAGGGGGGCTAAAGTATTTTTTATGTAGGGTTGTACCATGTATTTTGAATAATTTAAGTCACGTGTCTAAAAGTGATTTTATGGGTAAAGTATTAAAGTTCACTTTATAATATTAAAGTGACTTATGTTTTAAAAGTTACTTTATGTGAAAAAGTGTACTAAGGTACAAAACATTAAAAGTACTAGGAAGTCTTTTTAAAAGAAGGGGATCACATGTATGAGGGGTCAAGTGGGGGATTGATGTTAGCCATTGACTTCTCAAAGGAAAGAGGAGAATGAGAGAGGAAAGAAGAGGAGCTCGATTTGGAGGGAGTCCAAAGGAGAGGAGCTCAATTTGGAAGGAGTCCAAAGGAGAGTTGCTCGAGATTTCAAAGTGTATGAGAGCAAGGAGAACAAAAAAGGAGGCTTCAAGAAGAAAATGTTACAACAGTGAGAGCAAGGAATGTTCTATGGTTTGAATCTCAGGAAGTCGAGTTTAAGGCCTTGGAAGAGGCTTGAATCTCATAGGAGTAGTCCTCTTAATTTTCAACACCCAGGACATATTATTTTCTGGGTTAAAGGAAGTGTATGGGGATCATATTTCCCTCATGACAGTCAACTAATAAGAGGTCGAGATTCTCGGGTGTGAGATGTGAAATTTTCGGGCCAATTAGAGCATGACATAGTGGGCTTGAGATGCGAAATTTTGGGCCAGTCTGAGCATGATATTGTGAGGATTTTGAGCAGACTTTAGCGAGTTTCCTTGGGAGGAAATACCTGCTACAGGAGGGTCATCTCCACTTGAGAAGACATAAGTTAAAGAGATGAAGCAGTGACTATTCCTTGAGATAAATTCCCAATGTCCTGAGATCTGATAGGAGGGCGCGTTCCTTGCCGAAAGGAGAAGACCGTGACAAGATAATATCAGTCACAAATTTTCAATGCTAGAGGAATCTCTGCAATGCAACTTCAAGTATAGAGATAAGTTAAATCTCTTGTGTTTTAAGCTGTAAGAACCTTCCTAGAAGGAGCTAAATAAAATTCCTTCTCCAGAACTGGTTTTCCCCAAAGGCATTGGGGTTTTTTTTCCAGGGTCGAGTTTGACCAAAATTAGTTGTGTCACTGTGTGTATTTTAAAGTGGTGTGTGCTGACTCATTTAATATTTATATCAGTTGGAAGTTAAATGTTATAGAGGTAGCCTATAAGTTTCAAGTTAAATGCATGTTAATTTATGTATCAGTCATATGCTTAAGATGGACTGTGGGTATTAATATTGAGCAAAATCTTTAAACGTAGGTAAGCTGCCAGTGAACCTAATTTTTCTACATGGCATCAGAGCATCCCAAGCTCTAGATCTGAGAAAGGACTCTTTAGTTTTGAGGATATATCAGTTGATATAATAAGCAACAAGCAAATCTTCCTAACTGTGGATAGGACTACTAACTCATTCAGTCACAGACAAAAAAATGTCAATAAACAATGTGCAATGAAACTTTGAACCTAAAACAAAACACAAGAGTCATAAAGAACCTTACAGGTATTTGTTGCCTTCTGTGAAAACCCTAGGCAGAGGGAAAGTGATGGCCTAGATGAGGTTGCCAAGACATGACAGTGATATACATATTGAGCAGAGCAACAAAAACGTATTTTGCCTTCAGAAAAGTAATAAAATATCTCAGCAGTTCCTTATTTGCAACATTTCCATGGGTGTTTAATGTGTATTTCGTTCTTATAATTTGCGACACGGATTATTTGCTTTATATCACTTGTACTCCTATTTAGGATCATTATAGTGGTATCAGAGCCTAGTTCTTGGCTCAACTGTGGGGATTGTCTCCTATGAGAGAAGGGGACCAACAAAACATCACCTGTCAAAGGCAGAGGTATTGGAGCAGAGAAAGAGAGTTGGAGATTACTCCAGACATGGAGGATAGAGGGAAAGTAGTAGTAGAAGAGGAGGACATGGTGGAACCCAAGAGCATGGAAGATATGGCTTTCGTCAACACCCTCTTGTGGGCCCTGAATGACTTAGCCAAGGGTCAAAAAGATACGCTGGAGGAGATCAAGTTGCAGAATAGAGAGAGGACCATTCCTAGAGGGTTTCTATTTGGGGAAACTTCTGGGGCCTCTCAGCCATTCGAACATCCCTCACCAGCGGCGCAACACCCATCAGCCAATGGGCTAACTCGTGCTACACTGCCTTCTTTTGTAGTAGTGGCACAAATCGAACTTGCAAGAGATGAAGATCCCATTCAAATGGGAGACTATTTCAGAGAGTGGCAGTCTATGGATGCAAACTTTAAGGAAGCCCTCTCTTTCAAAGATTTTTTGAAGCTCAAGCGGAGTGAGAAGAGCAAGGGTTATGGAGGACAAAAAACCCAGAACTACGAGCTGCATGGGACCATAGGGAGGATGTACTTCCCTACTTCCGACGGCACTGGCAAGTGCACGACTAGGGCTTGGGTTGAGAAGATATACACCTACTTCCAACTCAATCAGATGACAGAACAAGAAGCCATCAAGATGGCCACGCTGCACATGGAAGGGGAAGCCCATGATTGGTGGCTTCATGGCTTGGCCATCCTAGGGCATGCCAATGTGGCTTCTTATGAGTACTTCACTAGGAGGGTGGTAGAGCGTTTTGACCAGAGATGTTTAAAGACCCATTTTAGAGAGTTGACCCAACTGCGCCAAACAGGCAACTGGGAGTAGTACATCTCAGAGTTTTTGCGAGTATCAGTGATGGTTCCAGATCTATTAGAGGCTAGGAGGGTGTACACCTTCATTGAGGGCTTGCTTGAGCCCTCGCGTGGATTGATGAAGTCACACAGGCCCTCCACACTGCAGGAAGTAGTCTTGTGCACCAGAGATCTGCAGGGGGTCATCCCTAAGACTAGAGCACCTTTTCCTGCACAGACCCCTTTTCCACAAAAGTGGCATGAGACTAGACCACCACCTCAGAGGACCATACAGGGGAGGGGGCAGTTAGATGATGAGACATGAAAGAACTTCAAGAGGAGGAAGCTGTGCTTCACATGCAAGGAGCCCTGGGCACCAGGCCAACGGTGCATTGCAGGTAAAGCTCATTATATTGAGGTTTTTCTTGACAATGACCAAGAGGACAAAGTGGCGTAGGATTGTGGTGTGGCAGATGGTGAGAGTCCGGTAGATAGAGGGCCACCACCACCACCTCCACAGGGTGGGTCATCCCTTGCCCCAGCCGGGGGAGTCCTTGCTTCCTTATGCGGGATTCCCAAATTTTCGAAATTGAGGATCAGAGGCATTGTATAGGGGCAGAGGGTGTCAGTCCTAGTTGACAGTGGGGCTACCCGCAACTTCATAGATGGCCAATTGGTTCAGAGGAGGGGCCTCACCATGGCTGAGTACGAGGGCTTTTCAGTCCTAGTACTAGGTGATCGTACCATACAGTGCACTCGATATGTGCCTTCCTTGACAGTAGTTATGGGGAACTACTCGATGACGGACCATTTTTTTGTGGTCGATGTGCTAGACACCAATGTGGTGATGGGTGTCCAGTGGGTGTATTCCCTTGGGCAAGTCACGACAGATTGGAGGAAGCCAGAGATTGAGTTCATTGGGCTGGATGGCAAACTAGTAGTTTTGAGAGGCACGCAGTGTTATCCACCTCAGACAGTTTCGGCCCATAGGATGGAGGCAGATCTGCGACATGGATACATTGCTTGGGTATTGAGCTGAGGATTTCAGAGGCTGGGGGGCTGACTCAGCCACCACCACCAGACATACAGGCTTTGCTGGAGAGACACGCAATGGTGTTTGGGGACATTCCACTAGGGCAACTGCCAGATAGGGGATTTGAGCACACTATTGAATTGGAGCCGAGTGTGTACGTAGTGATCACCACCCCTTATAGGCATCCCAAGGCCTATAAGAATGAGATAGAGAAGGCCATCTAGGAGCTGCTAGCATTGGGCCATATCAGACCAAGTTCCAGTCCCTTTGCTTCTTCAGTGGTACTGGTGAAGAAGAAGGATGGAACCCTTTGGATGTGCATTGACTACCGGGCCCTCAACTGGAAGACACTGAAGAACTGATACCCCATTCCCCACATATATGAGCTGATGGATGTGCTTAGAGGAGCCAAGTACTTCTCTAAGATCGATCTGTGTTTAGGGTACCACCAGATTAGTGTGAGGGATTAGGATATCCCTAAGACAACTTTTCGGTGCCATTATGGGCACTTTGAGTTCTGGTCATGCCATTGGGGCTGATCAACACTCTGACCACCTTCCAGTTATGCATGAACCGTCTCTTCCAGGGAGAGTTAAGGAGGTTCATGCTAGTTTTCTTTGATGACATTTTGATTTGCAACCAGACATGGGAGGAGCACCTCCAACACTTGGAGGAGGTACTACGCATTCTGGAGGAGCAATAGTTTTATGCCAAGCTCTCCAAGTGGGAGTTTTGTTTGACCGAGATGCTCTACCTAGGGCATATCATTGGTGTTGATGGGGTGAAGGTCCATGAGGAGAAGATTCGGGCCATTCGGGATTGGCCGGTACCTCAAGATGTGACTGTGCTGAGGGGCTTCTTGGGCATTTGCACCTACTATAGGAAGTTTGTCAAGGGGTTCTCATAGCTGGCAACACCCTTGACTGACTTGACCAAGAGGAGGGCTTATGCATGGATTGATGGAGCACATGTTGCCTTCGACCGCCTCAAGGAGGTGATGAGTAGTTGCTCGGTCTTGGCACTTTTGGATTTTTCGCAGCCATTCACCATGAAGTGTGATGCATCTGTGGTGGGAGTTGGAGTAGTATTATCACAGGAGGGGCATCCCATTGCTTTCGAGAGTCGGAAGCTCCTACCACATGAGCTGTCATATTCCATATATGACAAAGAGATACTGACCATCATTGTAATAGATCTGACTTGCAAATATATGGAAATAGAAATATGCTCAGAAATAACAAGAGAGAATATAGAAATGCTTCTCTTTATGAATCAAAACCCATAAGGTAGGATAACACCATACAATCATTCCTTAAGGAAGGAGAACACTCCACAAGCCATATGCTTGCCAATACAATAATTTTTCACATCTCTCAATGGGGAGTCTTTAGCCTCTATATAGACTTCATACATACAATACCCTGGGTCATTACCATGGGTCTCTCAACCACTTTATTATTAACTATGGCCCATCATATTATTACGTTATTCCCTTAAGTATCTCCCTTTGTACCCCATACCCCATAATATCCCCCTAGGTATACTACATTCCACCTATTGATTTGGTGTAGCATAAGATGTGCTCTAGCCATTGAAATTGGTGGAGAGGCTAAAGCACATGAGATCTCCAAGACCTAGAAATGGTTTGGATAGATTCTACTCAGTTAAGGAGATAATAAAATAATTAATATTTTAAATGGAGTTCCTAAGTCTAAACTTAAGAAAAATAAAATATTAATCGTTATTAATATAAAACTAGGTTAGAAGGTTTTAAATAACATGGATCAAGCCAAATCTAATCTTAGCTGTTAATTAGAGATGTAATTTCGGCCGTTGAAGGACCAATAGGAAAAGTATAAGAAGAGGCTTGAGGGTCTTTTGAAGAATACATAGAGTGATCAGTGATTCGATTTTCTAGAGCGGGGTTTGCTAAGAGAAATAGAATCAATGATCAGTTTGGAGTGAGGGGCAGTGAGTACGAGGCAAAGACAGAGATAGTGTTGAGAGACCAACGCAGAAACAGAGAGAGGCAGACACAGAGCTAGAGGGAGCCACACAGAGGTAGCAGGGATTGCACAGAGGCCAAAAGGGCTTGCATCATCCACGTAGAGGCTGCAGGAGTGACGTAGAGGGCCAAAGAGGCTGCACAAAGCCTTAGAGGGTTGACGCAGAGGGTTTTGGGTCGCCGCAAAGGCCAGGAGGGTTGACGCTGAGCTTCAGATTGTGCTAGAGAGGCTGAGTTGCAGGAAACGTGGGCAAAGGAGGAGTTTCCGTACGGAAATGAAAGTGAAATGCAGAAACGCGTACGGTACATCCCATAAATGCGTTTCCGACCGTACTGGCATGTTTCTCAAGGAGGAAACGTGGCCAGTACGGCTGGAAACACGTTTCTGGGCGCGACATTTCCACACGCAGGTTGACTTTTATTTATTTATTATTCTGTTTTCTAATTTTTAATTGGGTTATTAAAATGCCTTCTAGTTGCTTCTAGATGCCTCTCTCAAGTTATAAAAGTGACCTTTGTCTCATTCTCTCATCACACAATTTAGCAAGTCGTTTATCTTGGAGACTGACGATTTTAGCAAAGGAGAAGAGAGGAAGAGAGCAGTGGTTTCAGCTAGGGTGTTTTCAACAGTGAGCAAAGTAGATTTCAGCAGCAAGAGCAAGAGATTTCAGCAGCAGATTTGGAGTGCAGAGTTTCCAGCTACAACATTCTTGGCTTTTTGGCTCAGCGACAACCATATTTCTCTTGTTTTTTCTGGCATTTTGGGGTACCTTCAGCTATAGAAAATTAATTTGGGTAAGCAACATTCATTTTCTTAGTTTTTGTCCTACTATTTCTTCAATTTTTCTAGGGTTTATGTTGCCAAAAATATGAAAAACGTTTTTTATTTACAGATTTGTTTTTTTAATTTATTTGTGTAGCAATGGCTTCCAACCAAAGTGCAACTGCAAGTTCAAGCCCTAGGGCCAACCCAAGCGCTGAATATTATCCTCTTTGGAGGCATGTAACAAAGCTTCAAAAATGTGCAAGTGGTGGCTCATGGGAATGGCGATGTAATCTTTGCAATAATTCATACAAGGGCTCCTACCCAAGAGTGAAGGCATATCTTTTGCATGGAGGAGGACAGGGGGTTATGGGTTGCAGAAAAACAATAGATCCATTGGCAAGGAGGGCATATCAAAGAGAGCAAGATTAGGCGGATGCTATTAAGAGAAGGCATGATGAGCTTACTCAAGCTACTCAAGCTCCATCTAACATTGAGCCAAGGATTGTAGTTGAAGCATGAAAGAGGAGAGCCGGTGACACTCAACAACATGAACAACCAGCACCCAAAAATATTAGAGGGGCATCCCCTTCAGTTCAGAATAGCAGAATTGCTAAATTGGTGAATGTGCAAGCAAGCGAAGAAACTGATTCCAGAGTGGCTAGGTGCATTTATGCATGTGGTATCCCATTCAATGTTGTTCGCTCTCCTTATTAGCAAGATATGATAAGGGCAATTAACAAAGCTCCTCAAGGGTACAAGGGGCCCAACTATGAGAAAGTTAGAACTCAGCTTCTCAAAATGAGAAGGAGCTTGTGGAGGATATTTTATCACCAATTCGTTCTTGCTGGAGTAGCTCTTGGGTTACCATAGTTTCAGATGGATGGACAGATACAAGGCGCAGACCATTGATAAATATCATTGCCACTTCCCTCAAAGGAGCAATGTTTATCAAGGCGGAAGACTGCTCAGGAGAGGTAAAAGATGCACAGTTCATTGTTGATGTTATTAAATAGGGCCTAACAAGGTGGTGTAAGTTATCACGGATAATGGACCAGTTTGCAAAGCTGCGGGTTTAATTATTGAGGGGAGGTATGACCACATCTTTTGGACACCATGCATTGTCCATAATCTGAATCTGATCTTAGAGGAGATCGACATCAAAGTTTCCTGGATAAAGGAACTCACAGGGGAAGCAAGGGAGATTGTCAAATTCATCACCAACCACCACCAATCTCAGGCCATATTTCAAGAGTACTCCAAATTGGAGTTGTTAAAAGTTGTCAAGACAAGATATGCCTCAAACTTCCTGATGTTGCGCCGCCTTGTTGAGGTTAAGCATGCATTAGTTTCTACGGTGATGAGTCAACTTTGGATTGAGTGGAGACAAGTAGATTCAGAGCGGGGATATATGGTGCGTAGATTGTGCCTTGATGAGGATTGGTGGAGCAAGGTAGATTTCTTGCTAAAGTTCACAACCCCTGCATTTGAGCTTCTTTGGAGTGCTGACACTGACCAACCTTTCTTAGAAGAGGTATATGATGGCATGGATTCCATGGTTGAGGAAACTATGGAAATCATTTTGCAAGAGTCTCCACAACTTTTGTTTGTTAATGATCATTTTGCTGGTTTAGTCAAGAAAATCATTGTTGATAGGTGGAACAATTTCAACACTCCATTGCACACTTTAGCACATGCTTTGAACCCCAGATTTTATGATGAGGAGCTTATTGCTCAAAGCAATGGGAAGAGGAAGGCACCCCATAAGGATAGAGAGGTGGCTAATGGGGTGAAAAAGGCCCTTATGAGAATGTTTCCTTCTCATCTACACAGGGAGGTAAAGGAAGAATTTGCTAGTTTTGCTACAGGAATAGATGATTATGTAGATATATCAACTTTGGAGGAGAGAAGAACCATGAATCTAGTTAGGTGGTGGATTGTCATGGAGCAAATGGTGTACATTTGCATTTGTATTCTTTCACAAGTGGCAAGCTCTTCATTAGTAGAAAGGAATTGGAGCACTTATGGTTTTATTCATTCTGTGAAGCGCAATAGGTTGGGCTCACAGAAGGTAGAGTATCTTGTTTATGTGCACTCCAACCTTCTCCTTGCATCTCATAGGGGTCCAGAATACAGCAATGGTCTTTCCAAAGAATGGGATGTGGATGCAGAAAATCTTGATTTGGATCTCTCTCTTGCTGCCTTGAATATTGAGGTCGAGCCTGGAAGTGGAATTGGCCCATCATCTTCTTCAGCACCACCATCCACTATTGAGCATTGTTCTGCTTCTATTTTTGATGAGGACTGTGATGATGAGGATTAGTCTTTTGTTTCTATAGTTGTTGCAGCGTTATAGTCTTTATTGTACTTGCAACCTCATATATTAATATAAATAAATGCTGATTTTGAGATTTAGATATATAATAAAGGTTGCTTTTGGATATTCCGATATTTTTATTTTCATTATGTGATCATTCATGAGTAAATGTGATGTAAATTTAATCATAATGTTTAAATGTAATAAATTATAATGTATCATGTATGCTTTATGATTGCACATATATATTCGCGTTTCCCTGTTTCCAAAATTTGGGACGTCGCTTTTCGTACTTGTGCCTGTTTCCTTGTTTTGTGCAACCTTGTGGAGAGGGTTTCGTGGGGTAGATTTTCTGAATATCTGCTTCCAAAGAGAGGTATTACTGCTAGATTATTTTTCTCTATTGGGTGAGCCAGTTTGGCACCTAATTGTATTCAAAAGACTGCATAATAATATGACCCTCAGAATTGCTGCATCGGTTTTCCCAATTTGGATTTTTTTGGTGACGTGTTGTCCAAAAATAATAGTGTCACTTGTGTGTTTGTCTATTTCTTTCAGTGGTTGATCTGTAGATGGTTGAGACTCTATTGTGTTTATTTCAGTGTTTATATGGTTAAATAACTTGTTAGTAAGTAAACAAGTAGGCGAAATAAACTAGAGAATACAGATAAAATTTCTAACGGGTAATACTTAGAAATTTCAAAACCACCCCCCTTAAACATGTTTCATCCTCGAAACATAAGAAGAACACAAATAATAAGATATACTCAACAAAGTAGGTCACTTGTACCATGCATGTGTATCTAGCCATCCCAAAGATAGGTGATTACTCGATCTAGCCGATGCGTCATTCACTTGAGATGGGAGTTGATCCTGGTGGTTCCTCTATGTTGATGTGATGTGGTTGGATCTTCGTACCTCTCTATCTGTTGTGCGGGGTTTTTTGTCCTTGTTGCTAATCCATTTTCATCGTGTTTGTTGTTTTCTTGCTGGGTGATGCGGGTGGTGATATGCTGAAGTTTTAATCACTGGTGTATCTTTCTTTAATTCACCACCTGATGGAGCTTGATGGGTATTTGGTACATGTTGTGACCCCTGCAATTGTTGCTTATCTTCCAGTATTACTTCAACCACAGACTCCTCATCTGATGTATCAGTACCTGTAACATTTTCTGCTTCAGCCTCCTTGGATTCTACTTGCTTATTGATGGAAATATCCTGGAATGTAATTTTCTTCTTTTTGTACCAAAGCTTCAAGAATTTCTTTTGAACATTAATATTGATAGTACCAATAGATTCCATCCAAGTGTATCCCGAAACAACATCCACATTAGCCATATCTGAAGCATAAAAATCTGAATGCGATACATACTTATCCATAGAGATCTTCAAATCTTTATAAACTTACAGTTGCTCATTACTAACTTGTGTGTGCTCCATTTGTTTGGCTGGGACTTGCAATCTTTTAGCCAAATGAACATTAATAAAATTATGCTTACTATTAGGATTGATAGACACAATTATCTTCTATTTCTGAATACATCCATGAACCTATAATAAGAAAATATCATCAGAAAATAACCCTTTCTGTGTTTCATTCTCCTGTTGTGTAGCATGAGACCATTTGTCCAAAAGGAGTTTTTCAAATTCTTCATCAGAAAGTTTGGACAACTTCTTGCTATTAAGTGAGCTCCACCATATGGCTACGTCGTCTTTCACCCAAAGCCATGCTAAACCTTTCCTATTTTTGAGAGGTTTTCTTGAGGTCTTTTATGAATTTTTCAATTGTAGGACCATTATCTTTCCCTATAAAAAAAATCCTTGCTAGAAGCGATGAAGTGGGTTTTGAAAAAATCACTTAGGCGAAAATTTAAAATGGACACAACTTGATCAATATGGCTTAGAATCCTTCTTATAACCTGTTTTTGGAAATGAGATGACCATTCTGCATCTTCCCATGTGATAGAAATTTCTATCTAGGCACTCTGGAAATTCAGATTCACTCTGCAACTGTCTCGCCATAAATAATTTCTGAAAAAAATGCTGATTTTAAAACAACGATATCTCCCTCATCCCGTCTTTGATTCGACCGATTTTTATTTTCAAATTGGGTAATTTTTCAAGAGGATCTCAGATCTACAATTAGTTTCTCAAAATTCCCCATAAAAATGACAATAATTGACTGGAGATGCGCCGTCCACGAATTGTCGTCAGAAAAATTTCAACATAGCTGATTTTTAAATCAATGATATCTCCCTCATTTGGACTCCTATTTGGTCGATTTTTTTTTGAATTTGGGTATTTTTTCGCAAATAATCCATATCTGCAATTTGATTCTGCAAATTTTGCACCAGAAGTTTGAGATCTGATTTGCAAACCCACCGCCCCAAAAAATTCCTGCAAAAATTAAAAAAAATCTCTCTTCTTTGCCCAAGAAAGTTCTCTGATACCACTTGTAATAGATCCGACCTGCAATATACGAAAATAGAAATATGCCTAGAAATAACAAGAGAGAATATAGAAATGCTTCTCTTTATTAATCAAAACCCTTAAGGTAGGGTAACAACATACAATCACTCCTTAAGGAAGGAGAACGCTCCACAAGCCATATGCTTTCCAATACAATAATGCTTCACATCTCTCAATAGAGAGTCTCTAGCCTCTATATAGGCTTCATACATACAATACCCTGGATCATTAACATGGGTCTCCCAATACTATATATCTAATACAATGGGCTTATCACATTATTCCTAACTACTAGTGGTCCCTTACATGATGCTGGTTAACCACTTTATTTATTAACTATGGCCTATCACATTATTACCTTATTCCCTTGGGTATCTCCCCTTGTACCCCATACCCCATAATATCCCCCCGAGGTATACTACAATCATGCATGCATTAGCCAAATTCCATCAGTACTTGGTGGGCAACAACTTTCGAGCGAAGACTGATCACAATAGTCTTCGTCACTTCATGGGGCAGCAGGGTCTCAATGACAAGCAACAAAGATGGGTCAGCAAGGTGCAGGCCTATGACTTAGATATATAGTATGTGTAGGGAAGGCATAATGTGGTGGTTGGTGCTCTATCTTAGAGACTAGCTGGGTTATCCCTCATGAGCATCTGCCATGATTGGAATGCTCAAATATTGGTGGAGTACTCCAAGGACAGGAGGGCATGTGAGGTATTGGAGGGTACCCATGCAGATGAGCATTACCGAGTGATGGATGAGGTCATCTATTACAAGGGGCGCATTTTATTAGTACCCAGCTTGTAGTTGAGAGAGAGGGTGCTCCAGGCAATGCGTGATTCACCATTATCCAGGCACCAGGGGTTGCAGAAAACTTACATGGAAGTCAGGGAGAGACTCACATGGAAGGGCCTCAAGGGGGACGTGTTGCAACACTTAAGGGAGTGTGAGGCATGTCAGAAGAACAAGGGGGAACTGATCCACCCTGCAGGATTGCTATAGCCAGTTCCCATCCTCGAGGGGAAATGGGAAAGTGTCTTTATGGATTTCATCACAGGGGTCCCCACAGTGCAGGGGAAGGACTGCATCTAGGTAGTGGTTGACATATTGATCAAATATGCCCACTTTTTCGCCATCCCCATCAGATACACGGCTGCAAAGTGTGCAGAAGTGTCCTTTTGGGAGATTTTCAGATTGCATGGGCTCCCCAAGAACGTTGTGAGTGACAGGGACAACAGGTTCATGGGAGGTTTCTGGCAAGAACTTTTCAGATTGGTCGGGACTGAGCTCACTCCTAGCACCAACTTCCATCTTTAGACAGATGGCCAGACCGAGAGGGTTAATCAGTGGTTGGAGGGGTACTTGAGGAACTACGTGACTAGTCAATAGAGGGCTTGGATTCAGTGGTTGGATCTGGGCGAGTACTGCTACAACACCACCCACCACATGTCCATTGGTATGACCCCTTTTCATGCTCTATATCTATATGATGCATTATCTTTTGTTGACATTGTTTTTGGATACAACTGGGCCCCAAAGGCCAAAGACTAGGTCCAAGGGAGCCAAGACATCCTCAAGGCTTTCAAGGATAACATGGTGACAACCCAAAATCTGCAGAAAGTATACACAGATCGACACAGGACGGAGAGGCATTTTGAGGAGGGGGACTTGGTCTACCTTCGGCTACAACCTTATAGGCAGTTCGCGCTGAAGAAAAAGGGGGCTGAGAAACTACAACGATGTCTCTGTGGGCCCTATCGGGTGATTAGACAAGTTGGAGAGGTGGCCTATGAGCTAGCTCTGCCTCAGGGGAGCAGGATCCACAATGTCTTTCATGTCTCATGCCTTAAAAAGGTGCTATTACAACAGGTGACAACAACAACTGATCTGCCCCCATTGGATGATGAGGGCCACTTGGTTTTGGAACAAGAGGCCATTTTGGAGGTCAGGGAAAGGAAACTGAGGAGCAAGACCATCAGGGAGTTCTTGGTGCGTTGGAAGAACTTGCCAGATGAGGATGCCACCTGGGAGGGTGAGCACATATTGGAGCACCCAACTTTGAGGTTGTTTGAGGGAAATCAACATTTGGGAGGGGAGGACTGTCAGATCCCTTCTCAAATACATTTGTAACAAGGTGGTACTAGACAATTTTGCACAATTTTGGCTAAGGAAGAGAACCCACATTTTCGACTTAGGGACTTAGGAAGCAATTCAACTTTATTTGGTTGCTAGTAGAATGTGGGTGCACGGACATGAGAATTCGAGTTGGACCATTCGAATGGCTTGGAGGGAAGTCGAATAGGTGGATGGAGGGCCCACATGAGGTAAGGGAGGCCCTCTTGTTCTTACATCTCGCAAACAAATTACTTGACTATTTGCTTCGCTGTTTAGCTGAGTCAATCGACTGTTTAGCCATGAATCTCTCAAGCCAGAGTTCAACCTCTAGTTCGGGGGACCTTCCGTGCCCACCCTAGAGTGGCAATTCCACAGGTGTTTCAAGAGTTTCGGGGTGTGCTACAACACTTCCATTCAACGCAGAGCAGGGAGTGCGTATTTTTGGGCAGCTGGGAATTGCGTAGGAGGAGTTTGGAGCCATCAGAGATCAAGCATTTGCCGGGAGAGTTGGTGGACTGAGAGAGCAACAATAGGCCAGCATTCTTTGTGAGTTTGGGAGCCAACAGAGCCAACATTCCAGCAGTTCAAATTGCTGGGCTTGGGGACAGCGCAGAGGCCTTTCCAATAGTTTTCATGGGGCTTGGGAGCAGGTGCCATAGGCCAAAAGCCCATCTGGGAAGTCAGGGATTTGATAGTAGGGGTCAGCCCAACATTTTGGGACCATTTACAGGAGGATTTACAGGCAGTTTCCAGCAGGCCGAGTTTTGCATTTGCAGTTGAAGTTGGGCTCCAAGGGGGTCGAATCTTAGAAGTCTAAACTAGCTAAAATTCTTCGTGGGTTTTTTTGGGTTTAGGCCAAGGAGGTCGGGGTTAAAAGCACATAATTTTCTAGGCATAGGAAGTGTACCGTTCAGCCATTCGAACTTCAGCAGAAAGGTAGTTTCCTAGGCAGCGCAGCGTAGATTGGTGCAGCAGTTGGACAACCTTCAATTCAGCCATTTTTTCACCTGGGTTTGGTCATGCTTGTCCATTGAGACAAGCCTAGGTGCACCATCTTATTATCCATTGTAATTTGTCTTCAGAAAAGTAATAAAATGGCTCAACAGTTCCTTATTTGCAGCATTTCCATGGGTGTTTAATGCGTAATTTGTTTTTATAATTTGCTGCACAGATTATTTGCTTTATATCACTTGTATTCCTATTTAGGATCATTATATTTGGGATGGAGTTATCTTATTCTCACTTTTGCATTGGAACAACAAAGTTTTTCTCTGCTGGAAATATTTGAAATGCCCAATGGGGTTCCCTTCAAATGTATAACACATTGTCAATTACATATGGAAATTGAAATTATGGGAAAACAATTAACTTGATATATTTCACAAAACAGGGTAAATTATGACCAGGATTGAGGGTTCTTTTGGAAACTGTCTTGAATCTTAGCGGACAGATGAATCACAGGGGTCCCAATTTGCATAATTGAAATGCGATAAGTGCCATTAGCTTATTTACTTTGTGATTGCTGGTTTTGATATGTACACATGCCACATCCATTGATGGGTTTTCATTGTCCGTGGACATAATACAGTTTCTTACTTTTTCTGTCTAATGTTCCAAGGCCTTTCCTTGAAGGCACATCAGGTTTTATTAGCACTCACCAAGTTACCAAGACAAATTTACTAGCTCAATGTTTTCCTAATTTATGCTTCAAAGTTCAACCCTAGTTACAAACTTAGACACTTAAAAGAAACAAATTAAGTAGGAAGAGGTAAAGATGCTTGCTTTGTAGGTTGCTAGAGGTTCATTTTTTTTGTTTATTTGTTGTTAGCAGGTCATTGGGCATTCTTTACAGCAGCCCATTAGATACACTTCGCAGGCAGCTCCACTACACCAGGCACCAGCTTATCTCCATCCCAATGCCCAAATGGTAAACATAAATCAGAACAAGGACCTTTTTTCCTCTTTTGAAACTGTTCATTTTACTCACATGGAAAGTATGTTAGAAAAAATATTTTTTTCATATTGATGGTCAAAGTACAGTAGGATACAGGTAATAATAGTGCCAATTGGAATATGGCTGAAATATATGGAATCATAGATAGTGCTTTAATCCTTCTAATCCATTTGTGATCCATGTGGCAGTATTCACAGCAGATGGTATTTGGGCAACCTGGACAAGTAGTATATATCCAGCCTTATCCCAATGTAAGGCAAAAGTGTGTATAGTGTGTATAGCATCTTTATGAATTTCCATTACTTTTTTGTAATCAGACCACTTGAGCTTGGAAAAAAAAGCATTTTGTCTGCCGCCTTTTACAGTTGTTATTTCTTTCGACATGTTTGTTTATCAGACCTTAATTTGTTTTCTGTAAACCTTATTGAAATCTTTGCTTTTTAAAGTTCTATATTTTCATTAGTAATACTCTCTTTAAACACACTAATTTGTGTTTTGATATTCATAGTTTGCTAAAAGTTATGTTGTTTTATGTACCTTTTGTTAAATTTTATAACCCCAGCAACCTGGCTAATTATTTCCTAGCAGATTATTACATAGATCAACTGAATAAAAAGGATTCTGATATTTTAACATGTAAATTATAGATAACAGTGGAAGCAAACATTACTCACACCAATCTCATATGCATGCACACATGAATTACTTCCCTTCAAATCTTCAGTTTCATTAACAAATTAACAATAATCTAGCAAAACAATAAACCCAAAAATGATCTAGCTACTCAAACCCTCTGCAGATCTGACCTTCGATCTTTCTTGGCTGATTTGGATCTTTCTCTCTTTCTGTCTGTAATCATGCAAATCTGTGTCCACAAACCTGCATGACAGTTTTAGACAGTGAATATTGTTACAACTGGAAGTCTCTCTGTTCGGACTGGTGTTTTCCAGTCTCAGGGGGGTGTCCCTAGATGATGCATGCTATTATCCACTTAATATTCCTAATGTAAAGCTTCAATTTGATAACCATACAACAGAGTTTCACTTTTGACTTGCTAATGAGAAATCGAAAGTGAAGAATTATTGAAATGAAATTAGTAATTGTTGAAATCAGATTTCTAAAAGTAATGGTAGCAACAAAATAGAAAGTGATGCAAGAAAGGAACGTGCACCTCAAGTGAAATAATTCAAAATATACCATCATACTGCATAAAAATGTCTTCAATGGCCTCCAATAGATTTAGAGAGTTAGAATTGAACATAATTGAATAAAATCACAAATTACCCAGGAAGTTGGCTGCACCATAACGAGTATTGGGTGACAGGGTGCGATGAATTTGTTCACTTGCAGTGGAGGTGGTGGTCTGAGAGACTAAAGCATGGCAAAGTGAGATCTCTGCTGCTACCAAAGCATATGGGAAAAATTGTCCAATCCTTGTACTTTTGCTCCAATATGCATAATGGAAGAAACATCTCCTCCCTCAAACTGGTCAATCCCATTTGCTCAAAGCAAGGAAAAACTTAAGAAGGCCAAAATCTTTGCATGTACAACTATCCTTTCTTTGTTTTATGATTTAGAAATGCTTTGTCTTATGGCTGAGTTGCTCTTTCCCTCTTGATTGATTTTCCCAAAAGAATGTGCAAGCACTACTATAAACTTTATTAGCTAGATTTATTGAATTTGGAGCTTGGGGAAGGGTCTAGCAAGTGTTGGTGCACTGACTGCCTCATGTCTTTTTTATCACTTTATGTATGAAACCAAAGAAATTGACTTTTTTTTTTGTTCTGTTCTTGGTCTGATTTTGTAGTGTTTACAAAGTAGACAGACAAAACATTGCAACCTTTTGGCTTCATTTTCGTTCTGACCCTTTGCTGCTTTCTAGATTTTTCTTTTAAAGCTCAACTCAACAACCACTTCTTTTCAGTCATAGAAATCTCTGAATCCATGAAAACAGAGAGCCTTTAATGAATGAAAAGAATGAGTTAAATATAGCATTCTTAGTCATTAGCCCATCTACAAATGTAGCATTCCTTTCTCCCTCTTTTAACTTCACAGTTAATATCCCCTACCTAGATTGTCTTTGAATTAGTGTGTAACATGTTGTCAAGGGGTAGATGTAATGCTCCCTCATCTTTGGACGAAACGACATGAACACAGAAGGTGGTGAGTTGGGTGAGGGTGCCGCACGAAGGCGAGAGTGCCCATCGAACAAAACGATATGGGTTGCATGTTGTGCGAATGGACTAAGTGCGATGGACGCTGTGGATGCCAAGTAACCGAGTGGATGGCATAATGTGCGATGGAAGAAACACAAAGGCATTACAGGCGATGGCATGTGCCCAAGGTGCATCCAAATGAAGGCAAGGTGTCAGGGGACTTGCCATGCGACGGGTGTGTCATGCATGCGAAGCAAATGTACAAGGGGCGTTGAAGCAAAGTTGGGATGTAGGCTTAGAGGATGGAATAGGCGTTGGCCGAGGGGCAAGACTGCCCAACCAAATGGGTAAGACACATACAAATAAAATGAAAGCACTCGTCGAAGAGGCAAGAGGGAGATCACAATTCCAAAAAGTGCGAGTCTGAAGCAGAATACCGAGTAAAGGTAAGGCATAGATCTAAACCGAGAGGTGGGTCGTGTATGCGCTGGCCTTGAGTGAGCTAGGCAAGCAGATCGTGCAGATTTGGTTTGGTATTCTATTGAGCTTGTAAAGGGTGAAGCCTTGGGCTGCCCAAAGCTCGACTATTTGTTGGAATTTGTTTAGAATTTTTCCTAATTGTTGAGGCAACAAACCTTTGGGGTTCAGCCAAACCTTGGTTGTTGGATTTTTGAAGTTGCGCCACCTTGTGACAACATGTCGGCAGGTGCTTGGTCCAAGGCATGCCATTGTATATTTGAAGTTGTATATTATGTAAATTGAAGTTTGAAGTTTAATAAAAGAGGTAAAGGGAAATGTTGTTGGGAGTTCCCCCTCCCATGTCTGTTGTTGTACATGTTCATGTTATGCTAAAGTGTATTGTTGTTTTATATTGTTGTTTATGATTGAAGTGTTCATATCGCAAGTTTGATGAATGTTAATGAAGTAAACTAATTGAAGAATTGGCTAAGTATTGGAAGATAAAGTGAAGCGCTATTGTGTTGAAGTTGCTTGAAAACTTAATTTCGCGAAGTTGACACCTAAACCCAGTTTTCCAAAAACCTAATTCGAATTTGGGCATTCAATCGTCATTTTAACTAGTTTGACTTGCCATAACCACAATCCACCTTAACTTTGTAAAAAAAACCGAGTTTCCTGGGTTAGTTATATTGAACAAGTTTTACCTAATTTTACCAAGAAGTGGGGTTTCCAATGGGTTCAATATTCTAAAATTGCTAGGTTTGCAATCCTCATGCAAATTTTGCCAAACTTTAAAAGTAGGCTTTATCCTCCCTTATCTTGTCATGCATGAAAATGATTGAATGTGTTAAGAATTTAAGGATTTCCACAATAAAATAGTAGTGCAATATTCTTCAATATTTCACCCTTGAGGGTTTTAAATATATGTGTAACCTAAAGTGATAATGATGCCATAATCCATGCATTTAAAACTTTACCAAAGTCTACAGATTTTATTACATAAAACAAACTAGTTCTATGGACATTAGTTAACCATCAATCCTCTTATCATCAGTTAACCATGTAAGAATTTAAGTTCAAAATTAAATCACTAGGGTTAGGCGACTTGTGAGTTTAGTGCTGAGAACATGACGAGTTTTATTTCGTGATGGACATGAGTTAAACTATTCCTTCAACTGACCAGGTAAGGAATTCTTATCATTTCCAGAAGCTGTATTCAAAGGCAAAAATACAACACAACATTCACAGATACGTTTAGAGACTCCTTCAATTGTAGGCTACAAGAGCATTAAGACTCCTATTACCAATGACATTAAGGGAGCTATCTAGATGGCTCGAAGGCATGATCATCATTAAGTTACAACTACAATCAACTTTTTTAACACAAAAACATATCTAATTCATTTGACACGTGGACACGGGACACGCAGGACATGAAGATTCAAGTGTTCGACACGAGCACGTTGACCCCCTGGAACAGGACACTCTATCTATATATATATATATTAAAAATTAGATATTTCTTACACTAATTCTCATTCATGATACAAATTCTGACATAGATCTAGATTCTACATTGTAAATTTAAAATTTGTAAGTTTTACAAAGTAACATTATGCATACAAATACAATTGTGACAAATTCACCAATGATCCAATAGGAGAAAGACAAGAAACTTCAAATTGCGGTTTTTTCATTAAGTCATCAAAATCAAAATGTGTTACATATGGTAATGCCAACGGAAATAGAAATAGAAAATTCAAAACAACTTCAAGGTAGTAGGTAGCTCATCATTCATCAATCATCGTCATCATCAAAATCTGTCATGGTCACCACTGCTCTCCTCTATTGCGTGCTCCTCCTCTGTATCCAATGTAATCTCTGGATTTGTAGGTGTGGAGAGTGACCCCTCAAGCGTATCACCATCATCAAAAGTGACAGGCTCTAGCACTGTTTCATTAAGATCCAAGTTGGCCAATGCCAACTCAACACTATTGTCCAAACCCATATCATCAGGAAAGACATCCCACATCTTTGTCTTTCCCTTCAGCCCCTCATCCTTCTGCCTGTAAATAAGACGAAGGTTTGTGTGCACATACATCATTGTCTTTTCCCTGGTTTGCTCAAGCCTTCCTTTCTTGACACTATACAAATTCCCATATGTGTTGCAATTCCTCTCACAACAAGAGGATGAAATCACTTGAGAGAGGAGCCTCATAGCTAACTGATGTAGAGAAAGGCTTGTTGCCCCATGAGTTGCCCACCAAGAATAGGGCTTCTTATCTCCCCTGACTCTAATAACATCATAGCCTGCAAATCGCCCAGTGCCAGCTGAAAACTCTGCAAGGGCATCCTCCACCTCATTAAGGGATGCTCTATCTTGAAATATCCACCTCAATGCATCCTTCCTCCCCTGTGTAATTTAACCATCCATGTGAGGAGGGAATCTGCTGGGAAGGTCCACCATTCAGCCACTCATGGCTGTAGTATTTTGGGTTCAATGAGTAAGCCAAACAATGCAAAGGTGTGCAATTCTTGTCCCATATGTTGACAAGAATATCCTATATGGTGGTGAAGAAGGCCTCTAATGATGTCTCATACTTAGGGCACTCACTCCATAAAATAATGATCCTCATGGACTCAATCAGGGAATACCATCCCTCATAAACATCTCCTAGGATGGGTTGGTCCGTATCTCCAATTTGTAGCAAAGTAATGATACATTCCATGATATTAATAGTGAGACCTACTCTCTCCCACCAAGCATCATCTAACACTATGTCCTTGACTCTTTTTGAGGTTGCTTGATTTGTCTTTCTCCAAAAGGACCAAAACTATGAAATAACCATGGCCCTAGGAGTAGTCTTGACCTCCCTCAACCTCTTCAACATGATGAATGAAGAGGCAAACTGTGTATCTGCAATCTTCAACAATGATAGATGGGTGTACTCCAGGACATGCTGGGACACAGTCTAGGACCCGTTGGGACATGCTCTTGGACATGCTGGTACATGCTCTAGGACACGTTGGGACACGCTCTAGGATAGGCTAGGACATGCTCCAGGACATGCTGGACATGACAATCCCACGTTCTAGGCAATGTTTTAAAAACTAGAACTAGTGATTGGACCAGTCCACCTAATGAACCGAGTTTCAAATCGGAATCGGGGCTGGTCAGATCTAAATGAACCGGTTTAAAAAAATACATTAAGTAATTAATTTTTAATGGAAAAAACTATTTTTAAGATTTAAAACCATGATTCCAAGCCAATAGAAACAAAATATGCAAGGTTTTCTCATCTATATACCATGTAAAGGTGAATATATCAAAATGGCATCGAGTGCAATACATATCCACAACAAAATACATAATCATTGAGGCTCTAAATGATCTCTAGAGTCCGAAAACAATGCTCTAAGCTATGGGGTCACTGAACTGCTACAAGTCTATATATCAGGGATCAACAACATGATCGGAGTGATTCATGCAACTGGTATTTCATCAACAAACAAGAACAAAATTATTGCCAGGAAAGCACCGTGTATCATGAATAGACTATTGATTCGATTAAATCACAACAATGCAATGGCATACAAGGTAAAATAAATACTTATCTCCTAATAATGGATCTGGAAACTGAGATGGGGACTCTGATTTTCCTCCCGATTGTAGAAGAGCTGCAATCAAACCTCCTATGTAGCTGTCACCCCTGAGCCAGATTCCACGGTGTGATGTCCCCATTTTTATTCTTCTTCATAGTACAACTAGGGTGGATTTCCAAGACAGGGGATGGCTAGGTCAGTGGAGCAGATTTATGTCATCAGGGGTCCCGATGGAGTTTTGAGGTGCTTTTATGGGATTTGATGGCATTCACTTGGCATATTCCATCATCAGCACAACTAGCCTTTCTTTTCGTTACATTCTGACAACTTTCAAAAGATCAACATTATTATTGGACATAACTTAATTAATTATGCTTGAGGTGGCATTCCGGGGAGATTAATTGAAGGAACACCTCAGTGTAATAACTCCTTGGAACCGGAACGAGAAGATCTACATGATGGGACTTTTGGATGGGAATTTTAGTGATCTAAGGAGACATGGTGGCCAATTTACCCTTTTGCCGCATTAAAAAGAATATTTTAATTAAAATAAAAGACGGAAAAATGCCCCATGATTAAAATAATAATAAAATAGAAGATTCTAGAGGGCTCCATTAGATCTATAAAAGAGGAGGAGGCCATTGGACGACATCTTGGTTTTGATATTGTTTCTTGTATGTCAGGTTGAGAACGTGGTTCTCTACTCCCTTGGTAGCCCTAGAATGAAAACCTTCGGGTGATTTAGAGAGATTGGGCGAGCACCCATTCCCCTTGGTGGATTCATTCAGAATCGACATGTGTAGTGATTGTTTTTTTGCTTCAATTTGAAGACCAGAGGGTCATTCCCAGCGATTGTATTGACATCTATTTATATATAATAAAGCTGGTTTTGGTTACTGCATTTCTCATTGTTTCTCATGTTATGATCTCTGAATGATATTTTGTGCAATTTATAGATTTATGATTCTGGTTATAAATGGCAATCCTCTGGAAAATGCATGATAGTTTTATATGAAGTACCTATTCCAAAATTTTTGATTTGGGACATTACAGTGGTATCATAGCATAAATCTTGGCTCAGCCTGCGGGTTTTCAGTGTTTTAATTACAAATTATTTGAGGGTTTATATTGGAAGTGCCAAAGATAGATCAAATTTGCTGGAAATCTCCTCTTACAGGTTGTATAGAATTGTCTCTCATTTAATTATTCGACAATTTTGGTTCAAATTGTTGAACTAGTATTTGGGCCAACATAAGCGACCAAATTTCTTTAAATATTTTACGAAGTCATCACAACTTTAAGTGGGGCCATCACATTATTGAAGGGGGCGTAAGCTACATTTGCCGAAATTCTTATTGAGGCCATGGCATATTATTCAAAAGGAGGGCGCAAAACTAATGGGTGGTTTATCAGCCAGGTGTCATATTGAGTGTCTATTTCGTGAGGTTGGATCGATTTGAATAGGGGACACTCGGAGCCATCAGTCAAGCTGCGGAATTGTGGTAATGTCCAATTTTTTGAGAACCGCCAGACAATTGGGAGCCATATGGCAATCATAATCAAGCCAAAGTCGTGGGTGCATAGACCAGTGCATTTCATCACCATAACTAATCGCTGGACAAGGCCAAGAGCTAGTGCATTCAAAGGGGACGTGATATTGAGGCCGAGAATTGGTGACATTGTAATTATCAGTATTGAATCATGAGGCAAGTAGAGTGGGCCATCCACAAGCCTTATGCACTCATAATGGACGTAGCATAGAACCATTGGAGCTGAATTTTATCGTTGAGGCTCGTGGTCGGTTTCGTGGTGCTCCCACCAGCAGAGCATTCTTGTTGTTCGCATTCTGAAGGAAGACTCCATTGCCGCATATTGAAGGGTGCAACCTGGACACGTGACCCATCGTGTGTGGCTGCCAACGCACAGTGGAACGAGAGGTGAAGAAAGCAGCGATAATGTGAGGTTGTGAATGGGCCATTTAACTGATCTGGCTATGTGACTACCATCGAAGAATGTAGTATTGAAGCTACCGCCATAAAATGAAGGACGTGTTCATCACATTGTGCTAAACCTTGTTATCTACACCAGATCGATTTCCGTGGCTGTGTATCCTTATAGAGATTGCGAGCCTGTAGAGCATTGACAATTTGAGATGCATGCTTGGGGAGCAAATTCTAATGCGAATGGTTAATATGAGGATCAAATAGAATTC
This sequence comes from Pinus taeda, assembly GCA_000404065.3. Lineage (NCBI taxonomy): Eukaryota > Viridiplantae > Streptophyta > Pinopsida > Pinales > Pinaceae > Pinus > Pinus taeda. Next base: position 59,296 of record APFE030233174.1, read on the forward strand.
TGTGTGCACTTTCTGTAGATTGTTGTTCCAGAGTTAGTAAGACCGAGGATCAAAGTATTACATGTTGACATGCGTATGCTGCAAGGGGGTGAATCACACTCTTTTATTTGCTGGGCAAGCGACCACAAAATAAATGAGTTTCCTGTGGAACAAGTGCATTGTGTCCTTCACCCCTACTGTTGAATGAGCGATTACTTTTGCCAGGAATGAGTTGTGGTTATTTTGGAATGCCTTACCTTTGTTGGGAGTCACAGTGATGACTATGTGTTGAGTCTCTTTAAGAAGCTAGATTTTGGAGGTTTCTATTGGCTGGGTAGAAGCAGGGTGGCTGTGGCTCCATACTTGTTGGTGGTATTAACTATTACACAGTCTTGTTCGTGTAGGTATTCCCAAGGCAAACTTAGGAGGAACGAGTTGCTGAATTGAATGATGGGAAAGTGCAACTAAAGGATGACGTGATCATGCATGTACCTCCATCTCCCTTGTTTTGAAGAAGACTAAGTTACCAACCAACTTGAATGGAAGTACCAGGTTCCATCTCTCTCATACATTGTTTAAATTTATGGTAAAGTAATTTTATAACTCTGTCCATTTCCAGAAAGACATCTATCTCTTTGTAACAACATTGAACACAATTATACGTTGAAGAGAAGTGTTTCTGTTTATGGCTAGAATGTAAATTCTGAGTTAAATAGAACAAGATTCCTTTTACAACAGCTCCCAGACAACTGTTTGACAAAAGTCTTAGTGAAATCCTATGTAACCGGATTCGTCCAAACCCCTTGTCGAATCGGATATGATTCGACAGGAATTCGAATCCCAGAACAAGATTTGACGCGTCCGTACAAGATTCGTACGAATCCCGTACGGGCACATCGAATCCCAATTTTGGGATTCGAATCCCAAAAATATGACTTCCGCGGGTTAAAAACACGTTGTTCTTTTTCTCATTCACCTTATTTCTCATTTCATTTTGTATAGTTTGAGGTCGTAACCCTATTCTGCTCAACTAAAAGCAACCATGCATAAAGTAAACACACACTTCAAGACTTTTGAAGATGAACTACTCTATATCATACTTCTCCATTGGGCTATGGGGTCCTTATTCACTACATTGATGCAAATTCAATTGATTTGCTCATGTGCAAGCAAATTTCCAATACATTTCCTACTCTAGCCAATTCAATTGATTTGCTCATGTGTAAGCAAATTTCCAATGATACCAAGTAAGCATGTGATAGCTTGACAAACTTGGTTGCATGCAACCTTCTGAGAAACTAAAAGAACATAGTCTATGCAAAAAATTCCCATGGGCAATTGATACTTATTGCTACAAACTAATAGCAAGCTAGAAATTGTGACTTTTGGGACCCTTGAAATAGAAGACTGCATCCAAATTCCAATGGGGTCATCGCACTCGCAGCGAGATGATAGTGGAGAATTTGAATTGAAGAAGATCTCAAAATAAGCTGCTACAGGATCTTGAGATAGGTCAAGAATGACGTCTTCATGATCATCAAATACCTCTGGTTTTGGTTCAAGATAACCGAATTTGAGGAAAGCAAATTCTTTACTATAGTCTAATAACAATTTTTTGCTCTCAAAGATATGTTTGCATATGCTCCTCTTAATAAGAAAACTACAATTGTTAGTGTGTTTATCTTACTATCTTGTAGTTCTAAGTTGTCTTTCATTTATGAATTATGAATCATGATTTATGTGACCACTGACATGTATTTGAATTTTGTATGTACTATGCATGCTATAGATGAAGATCTATGCTTGAAATCAATGAATTTGTATCATTAATTAGAATTTGTGTAAGAAATATATATATTTTTAATATATATTATATATATATATATATATATATATATATATATATATATATATATAGATATTTTAATAAATAATATATAACGAATCCTACGTGTCCTGTTCTGGGGGGTCAACGTGTCCGAATTCGACACTCGAATCCCCGAATCCTACGAATCCTGAATCCCCGTGTCAAGTGACTTAGGTGAAATCCATAAGAGAAACTCAGTAGCTTGTTTGAGAATTAAGGGATTATTTCGAAAGGGAATGCTACAAGTAAAACTGTTTACTTCAGCAGAGAATAAATAGGCTGAGTTGGTGTTCACGTGTAGCTAAATCCTATAAGATACCTTGCTGGACCTTGAAAAATTGCCATTGGAAATATATAGTCTTGCATTACAGTAAGCTATCTTGTGTGTCATTGTTGCCATAAGCCTTGTAATAATGGAGTATTTAAAACATCTCATGCACCAACACAATAGTCCCTCCATTGACTGCAATATAGATCAGAAAACAAAATTGGCCAAGAAACCTCTCTCAAAAGAGATCCATGCCATTCTTACCCATGAGCAACGAACATATTTGCAGATGGAACCAAAGATTACACACAACATCCTTGCACTTGGAACCGATTTGAAACACATGAGGGTCACATGGAAAGTTCTCTTTAAACTGGATGAATTAGATGCACTCTTTTCTGAAGTGAGCCAGTTAGAAGGGAGAAAACTAATTTGGGTGCTTAAACCAGCTATGCTTGCTCTCATACAATACAAGTTATTGAAGGAACCTTGTGAATGGGTCAAACTTCCAGTTGCATCTTGTCTAAGTAACATCATGAGACTAACTGCCCCTATAGCTCCTTACAATGATGATGTTATGAGGAGAGTTTTCAGACTGGTAGTAGAAACTTTCCAAGACTTGGACAACAGTGCAGGCTCTACCTTTGGGAAGAAGCTTGAGATTTTAGAAGCCATGGCCATGACTAAGACATATGAAATCATGTTTGATCTAGAGTGTGATTGTTTGATCCTGCAAATGTTCCAATGCTTCTTCAACATTAGGAAACATCATCCTGACATAGTGATAGCACACATGCAGTCCATTTTGTCATCATGTATGAGAGGCTGTGATGCCATTTGCTGGGAGTTGCAGTCTCGATTGTTGGTTGTTTGGAGGAGAGAGAAGTTGGTCTCATCCACTGCTTATGAGTTAGCTGAAAGGTTGGTTCAACAGAACATTGGGTTGTTCAGGAGACATATGACTAGGGAGGAGCTGCTCAAGTTTGGGGGATCATGTAGCAAGAATGAGCTAAGGAGGAAGGGACTTTGCTTTATGTGCAAAGGACCTGACCATTCATGCTTGAGTGACACTGAGGAGATGACAACGGTAGAGAGTAGGTAAATATTCTTCATGTCTGTCAGGATGAGGACTCTTCGTTGGATGAGTCCATGGGTTCATACGATGATACCTTAGAGGAGCACGAGCAGTCATATGGAGTTGATGGTAGTAGCCTAGATATGCATCCATGTGTGGTAGAGGAGTACGAGGAGGAACTAATTGTTTCCATGTGGGAAAGAGATCAGGGAGCAGATGAGCGGCTAATGATTCAACATAGAGAGCACATAGGAGCGTGAATCATTGACATCAGACTAGATTCATATGATGAGTAGTCCGTGGATCTTGGGAGAGACATTTTGGATAGTGTATCACTAGTGATGAGTCAGCATGAGCAACATATGATGGAGTGTGAGTCCACTGAGGTGGATGAGGTGCACAGTATGCATGATGAGCCTTTTTGGGAGAGCGAGTGGGAGGTTCATATTGAACCCGTGATGATAGAGGTTGAGCAACCACCCTTGGGGTCAGTTGTTGATGAGGAGCAGACAAATGTACTGACAACTGGCAGGGTGATGATGTTCGCTGACACTTGTCCTCAGGAGATGTTGGCAGCTGGAGTATGACAGGGCAATTTAGCAGGAGATTAGTGGATTGGAAAAGCATGGAGTTTCCTATCAGGCGAGGGAGATGGCATTACATCCATCTTTGTGTCTACCCATTGATGAGGTGCAAACAGGTGTAGTGGCAGCTAGCCGAGCTGCAACATTTTCAGGTAGCAACCCTCTCCAGGAGTCCATATACAGGGTTTGCAACACAGTTTGGCTACTTCTACCCATTACAAGGAGAGAGGAAGGACTTTCTCGATGGATACTGCTGACCAACCAGATAGGGCAGCATGAGTCGAGCATGGACCAACATTAGCATAATAGACTTGTTCCTTACATAGGAGTCCATGACTTAGATTGGCGGGAGATCATGAGTTGGTATCCTATTGACGGGGTATCATTCTTAGTCGGGAGTAGAGTACTGCAAGAGCCCTTAGAGGTGGGGCATATTACATACTCCAGTCGCCAGCAGAATGTGGGTTGGCCACTCATGAGTTTCTCAGCACAACGTCAATATGGTGAGACTGACCTTGGCATATGCCAAGGATTGGATTGGAGAGAGGTGATGAGCTGGTACACAGTTGGTAGGGTAGCATTCACGACAAAGCTACAACACAACAGGAGCCATGTAGCATTAACCCTCCTTGGTGGCATTGGGATGTAGGTGCATCTACTAGTAGCAGGTTGAGTCAAAAATGGACATGGGATCCAAGTATTGGAGGATCCAGTCATGTTTCGATAGCTTGGAGATGTGATAAGGACCAGTGGTTCGTATGGGATCCGGGCATTGAGTCTCAATGGCGTTGGGCCACTAGATTGGTCCATAGATTTGGATTGCTTGAGGGCAAACAATCTTGGGGCGGGAGGACTGTGATGTCCCCAATTTTTATTCTTCTTCATAGTATATCTAGGGTGGATTTCCAGGACAGGGGATGGCCAGGTCAATGGAGCAGGTTTATGTCATTAGGGGTCCTGCTAGAGTTTTGAGGAGTTTTTATGGGATTTGATGGCATTCGCTTGGCATATTCCATCATTAGCACAACTTGCCTTTCGTTTCGTTGCATTTTGACAACTTTCAAAAAATCAGCGTTATTATTGGACATAATTAATTATGCTTGAGGTGGCATTCCGAGGAGATTAATTGATGGAACACCTCAGTGTATTAACACTTTGGAACCAGAATGAGAAGATCTACATGATGGGACTTTTGGATGGGAGTTTCAGTGACCTGAGGAGACATGGTGGCCAATTTACCCTTTTATCGCATTAAAAAGAATATTTTAATTAAAATAAAAGAGGGAAAAGTGCTCCATGATTAAAATAATAATAAAATAGAAGATTCGAGAGGGCTCCATCAGATCTATAAAAGAGGAGGAGGCCATTGGATGACATCTTGGTTTTGACATTGTTTCTTGTATGTGAGGTTGAGAACGTGGTTCTCTACTCTCTTGGTAGCCCTAGGATGAAAACTCTCAGGTGATTTAGAGAGATTGGGTGAGCACCAATCTCCCCTTGGTGGATTTATTCAAAATCCACATATGTAGTGATTGTTTTTATGTTTTAGTTTGGAGATTGGAGGGTCATTCCCAACGATTGTAGTGGCATCTATCTATATATAATAAAGCTAGGTTTTGGTTACTACATTTCTCAATGTTTCTCATGTTGTGATCTCTTAATGAGATTTTGTGCATTTTATAGATTTATGGTTCTGGTTTTACATGGCAATCTTCTGGAAAATGCATGATAGTTTTATATGAAGTCCCTGTTCCAAAATTTTTGATTTGGGACATTACATAGGGCGTGAGGAGGTTTCTCAAAGGACCAAAATGATTCTGCTAGTAGGACCATTGCCTTAAGATATGTTGCACAACCAATCGATCCCACCCCTTCACACTTTATTCTATGCATTGTCTGCATTGTCTTTGTTGTCATAGGAATATACGAGCGCAAAAACTCAAGTTGACTACTCCCAACAGAGTGAGATAACATGAGGTTTTGTTTCTGCATGTCCTTTAGTGATGATCCCCCCCGTGTTCTTGTTCGTTGCCCGAATTCTATTCCTTGATGGTTATTTCCCCAGCCTAGTCCATATCCTCTAGACCAATCAACCTTCATCCATTTGTACCCTCAGGGTCCAAATTCTTTTATTAGTTGGCCTAGTCATCCCTTGGTTGGTTTTTATGTCTTCCTACCAAATCTTGCATGCCAATCATCTTAATGCCACACAACCTCCTGCTCCTTACCTGCCATCTGTCCCAAGCATAATTGTTAAAATTGGCAACTAGGGCCAAAATCCATGTGGGTCATCTTATTTATGGCAGCTGATATTTTTCTTGGATTTGTCTCGTTGAGAGGTGTAGGATTGATCTAATGATCATCCGATTCCGACATGTATTTATGGAGATATGAATTTATGTGTATTTCTTGACAATTTGTGAAGGTCGACCAACAAGTAAAATAGTGTTGCACACCCCCAACTAAACCTCAATGTGGCATATAAGTAGATGAGACCTTGAGGCATTATCACACTCATCTCATCTCCACATCTTTTCTCTCTCCTAGTCTCTTGGGTATGCGTAGGAGGAAGAAGACTCTCTCACGTGGGAAGAAGAAAGAGGATGCAGTTAGGGCAATAGCTGAGACGTGGGTGCAGGAGGATGTAGGAAGGTACAACCACATTGTTTTGGGTGCTAGAGGACTGCGTTGACCAACTTATAGGCTCCCTTGACTGCGGATTTGTGTGGGGAGTCTCTCTCTTGCTAGCCACAGTTCAGATCAGCCTTGTTGACCTTTGTTTGACCACTATTTTGTGACAACGTTGACTGGTTAGGGCTGACTGCAGGAGCTGCTATATTGACTGCTGTTTTGAGAACTGTTTTGGGCTGCTATTTATTGCTGTTGGAGGCCGAGTTCTCCTAGGTTGTCTTGAGGACATTTGAAGCTGATTGATCAGCCTTGTCATTGCTGTTCAAGAGTTTCACTATTGCTGTTGTAAATCACAGATTTGTGATATTGTACTATCTCTATATCTCTGTTGAATTATTGAAGAATATAGAAGAATTGATGAAAGGGTTTCCTGCATTGGGGTTTGTCTCTGCCTAGTGCCATATCTTGTGTCTCTTGTCTTGGCTTGTCTTATGTTGTTTACATTTATGTTCTATCTGCATTTCACTATCATGTTGATGTGATTGCAATACTGGAAATTGATATTGGGCTAATAAGAAGAATTGAAGTAAATTGCTCTTAAGCATGGAACACACCATAATTTATCAGAGGTGAGGTGAAGACAAAGCCCAAACAAGAGCAAGAGCAATCACTGAAGGCAGTTGGAGAAAGTCAAAAGGCTTCATGGGTTCCTCATGAGTCATCACACTTCCCTGCCGAAGACAACCTCCGTGAGAAGTCTGACTGTCACGGATGGAAGATGTCTCTTGATCTGACATTGGAAGAGCAAGAAGTGTAGGAGTATGTGAGGGGCAGAATTATGGAGCCTCCATCAAATGCATCGACTGTCACAAGGAACAAGTACAGTAAGGGTGAAGTCAAAGCAAAGAAGATCTTCCAGGACTCAATTGACAAGTGCCTGGTGGCCTACATTTCTGAGTTGAACACCTCCAAGGAGATCTACGACAGACTGGTAAGCTTGTTTTAAGTTAGTGATGCAAATCAAGTTTTGTTCCTCAAAAATAAGCTGAAGGATATTAAGAAGGGAAAGGATGAGGATATTCAATCCTACTTCTTAAGGATTACTGAGATCAAGAATGATCTCCTATCAATTGGAGAAGTCATTTCTGATAGGGAACTAATTATCACTACTCTTGGAGGGCTCCCATTCGAATGGTATGTATTTAGAACCACTCTTCTCAACGATGATCGAATTCCAGGATTTGAAGAATTGATGGCGAGATGCATTCAAGAAGAGAGAAGGATGGTAGAGCAAGAAATGCCTTCAAGCAAAGGCAACCCCACTGCTTTCTCCTCTTATGCTAAAAGGAGAAATAATTCTAGGTCTAAAGGTCATTTCAAAGGAAAGCCCGCATCAAAGGTTGGAAGGACAGGAAGATGTTTTGTTTGCAATAAATTTGGCCACTATGCGAGGGAGTGTCCGAATAGGAAGGATAGATTTCATGATGATGATCAAAATCACTCCAGGGTCAACTCTAACCACAATCAAAGAAATGGCAGGTTCAATGGCAAAGGAAAGAGGAATGCATGAAATCAAGGAACTGGTTAACCCTCCAAGAAAGCAAGGAACTCCAGGTATGAATCAAATGTTGTTAACAATAAGCAAGATGAATATTATCTGATATTAGCCCTCTCCACTACCTCTCCTCCAGATTCGTTGGGCAATTGGCTTATTGACAGTGGTGCCTCAAGGCACTTCACTGGTTACAAGAAAGCTCTCTCTAATTTGATAGAGAAGGAGACAAACTTGGAGATTATTCTTGGAGACAATCCCACCTATCCCGTAAAGGGTGTAGGGAATGTTACTCTTCAATTAAATCAGGGTAACACGATCCATTTGCAAGAAGTCCTATATGTCTTGATCTTAAGAACTTGGTGTCCATTTAGGCAATGGAAGACAAATGCTACAAGGCGACCTTCATCGATGGCAAGGTACGTGTGTGGAAAAATAATTTTAAAGATGCTTTCACTCTTGGGTTTCGGGTTGACTCTTTATATCAAGTTGGAGGAAGTCCATTGGGAGTCATGTCTTGTGACACAACTCTATAGTTTGGACTCTGAACTATGGCACCGAAGGTTTTGCCCACCTTCATTATAAGGCTCTACTCAATGTGAGACAGATGGTTACAGGGATGCCCGAGTTTAAAGTAGAGCATGAAGGTGTATGTCTAGGATGTGCCGAAGAAATGCTCAAAAGGAGACCATTACCCTCGAGCCATAGGAAGACCTCTGACATTTTGCACTTGGTTCACTTCGACATATCTCGTATGATGCCTATGAACTCTTTGGGAGGATATTTATATTATCTCACTTTTATAGATGATTATTTTTACAAGACTTGGATATACTTCTTGAATAATAATGATGAAGTGTTCTCCTTGTTCCGTCACTTCAAAGCCTTAATCGAGAATCAAACCGAGAAGAGGATCAAGATCTTAAGGACTGATAATGGGACCAAGTATGAATCCAATGAGTTCCATGACTTTTGCAAGGAAGCTGGCATTAAGAGGGAGACCACAACACCATACACTCCTAAGCAGAATGGTGTGGTTGAAAGGAAGAACCGTACGATTTTGGAAGTTGTTCGTTCCATGCTCCATCATCAGAGGCTTCCAAAGTTTGTATGGGTCGAAGCTGCGAATACCGCCGTATATGTTCAAAATTGATGCTCTCATCAAGCATTGGATTCCAAGACTCCCGAAGAAATGTTCACTGGTAAGAAACCTAATCTCTCATTTTAGAACTTTTGGAAGTCAGGTATATTTTTATGTTTCGAAAGAGAAAAGAAGAAAAATGGGTGCATCTGGTAAGAAGGGAATCTTTGTGGGCTATAGCGAAACTTCTAAGGGTTATAGAATCTTTGTGGCTGGTCAAAGGGAAGTCAAGATACGTCATGATGTCACCTTTGACGAAGATATGGCTCTTAGCAAAGTTGACAATCTTCCTATTCTAAGGAAAGATAAAGAAGCTGACACCAGGAAGCCGAATGAGGAGGAAGATGAAACGATGCCCGATGTGGAAGAACATATGGATCCTATTGATCCCCCTCCGCAAGAGCCTTCCTCTTCTAGGAAGAGGCCCTCATGGCATAGGGGGACACTTGATGATGCCGAGGGACATATTGCACCTAGAGGGACTTTTCGTGAAAGTAAGAAGCCGACTAGGTATCAGGTATACTTGACCATTATGAGCACCATCATTCAAAATGAGCCTTCATTGTTCGAAGAAGCTGTGAAACATCAAGTATGGAAGGATGCTATGAATGAGGAATACGAGTCCATCATGAAGAATGATGTCTGGGATGTGGTCCCCAAACCCCACGACAAAATAGTTGCCACTTCGAAGTGGCTTTACAAAATCAAGCATGGAGGTGATGGGAGTGCTGAAAAGTACAAGGATCGCTTTGTTGCTTGAGGCTTCTCTCAAAAGGAAGGTGTAGATTATGATGAGATATTTGCACCTGTTTCCCGATACACCACTATCTGCTCGATCATAGCCCTTGCCGCTTGCAAGGATGGAACCCACATCAGATGGATGTCAAGACCGCGTTTTTGCATGGTTCCATTAAAGAGGAAGTCTATGTGGAACAACCTGAGGGGTTTAAGATTCATAATCAAGAATCTCACATATGCAGGTTGAAGAAAGCTCTCTATGGGCTGAAGCAAGCATCCTGAGCTTGGTATGAGAGGATTGATAACTACTTGATGAAGCTGGGATTCACTAGGAGTGAAGCTGATCCAAACCTTTACTTTAAGGTTGAGGATGATAAGCCTCTCATACTGGTGCTGTATGTTGACGACCTCTTTCTGATAGGTGCAAACCCTCTCATTCAAAAATGTAAGAGGGAGTTGGCTTCCGAATTTGAGATGAAGGACCTAGGACTGATGCATTATTTCCTAGTGCTGGAGGTCTGGTAAAAGCTAGGAGAAATATTCCTATCTCAAGGAAAATACATGGTGAAGATATTGGAGAGATTTGGTATGGTGGACTGCGAGCCTGTGACTACCCCGATGGAGCTTAACCAAGAAGATATGTGGTAGTGCTAGTGGACCTACTTTGGGAAATGCTTCTGAGTACCATCAAGTCATAGGAGCATTGATGTTCTTGGTGAACTCCTGTCTGGATATATGTTTTGCAGTCAACACGTTGAGCCAATAAATGGTTGAGCCAATTAATGATTGAGCCTCATCACTCACATTGGATTGGTGCCAAGAATCTTCTGAGATATCTTCGGGGCACAATCACTCATGTATTGAGATACATTGCTGGAGATGTGAGGCTACATGGATATTTCAATGTTGATTGGGCAGGTAGTGTGGTGGATCGAAAGAGCACTTCTTGGTGCTGTTTCTCTTTAGGTTCTGCCTCGATATCTTGGATGAGCATGAAGCAGAAGTCGGTGGCTTTGAGCACCGCTGAGGCAGAGCACATTGCTACGAGTATGGCCTCCTATGAGGTTGTTTGGTTGAGGAAGCTCTTCAGTGGGCTGTTTGGACATACGCCGGATACTATCGTGATCCTCTGCGACAACTAGAGTGGGATTTGTTTATCTGAGAATCCCGTATTTCATGATCGCTTGAAGCACATCGATATCAGGTACCACTTTATCCGGAATATGGTACAACGAGGAGCAATAAGGCTCCATCATATTGGGACAAATGAGCAGGTCACCGACATTCTAACAAAGCCCCTGGGAAAGGTCAAATTCTTGACTTTCTGAGAACGACTAGGAGTCGTTGAGAGACCCTTTTATGAGGGTCCTGTATGATGCATACATTGAGTTTTGGGAGCTCCGGGGGGCTTGGGGTAGTTATTGGAGCGACGAGCGACCATAGGGTGACTCACCCTCCCCTAGTGGTGCGTTGCATACAACGGGAATGGTTTAGCCTTCCTGTGTGATACCCTGTTGTGACATGTAGGCAGGATGAGTGGTTCATCCTTCTCCTGCTGAGACATCCTACCCATACAGTCTGGGACTCATGGGAATTACCTCTCATCTGGCCAATGAGTAGGGAAACGAGGATAGGGACCATAGTAGTACCGATGGGTGCATCTTGTATCTACCGTACTCACTATGCTAGTATGACATTGATCTGGGATCAATTGGCATTGACTTCAGGTTAGTAATAGTGGTATCACACACTCTCTTCGTTGGCACTGACTTCGGGTCAGTAAGAGTGCTATTGGACACTCTCTTTTATCAGGGATTGACTTCGGGTCAGTAAGAGTGCTATTGGACACTCTTTTATCTGGGACTGACTTCGGGTCAGTAAGCGTGCTATTGGACACTCTCTTTTATTTGGGACTGACTTCAGGTCAGTATAGGATGGTATGATACATTTTCGATCATTTCTTCTTCTTCATAGTTTAGCATAGCCGAGCAGTGCATTTGATGGCAGAGATAGTACCGACAGAAAGATGGATTAGCAGATGGAGTTCTCCTTAGTTGAGAGGGAGTGTTAAAATTGGCAACTAGGGCCAAAATCCATGTGGGTCATCTTATTTATGGCAGCTGATATTTTTCTTGGATTCCTCTGGTCGAGAGGTGTAGGATTGATCTAGCGATCATCCGATTCCGACATGTATTCATGTATATATGAATATATTTGTATTTCTTGACAATTTGTCAAGGTCAGCCAGCAAGTAAAATAATGTTGCACACCCCTAGCTAAACCTCAATGTGGCATATAAGTAGAGGAGACCGAGGCATTATCACACTCATCTCATCTCGACATCTCTTCTCTCTCCTAGTCTCTTGGGTATGCGTAGGAGGAAGAAGACTCTCTCACGTGGGAAGAAGAAAGAGGACGCAGTTAGGGCAGTGGCTGAGACCTGGGTGCAAGAGGACGCAGGAAGGTACAACCACATTGTTTCGGGTGCTAGAGGACTGCATTGACCAACGTATAGGCTCCCTTGACTGCGGATTTGTGTGGGGAGTCTCTCCCTTGCTAGCCACAGTTTAGATCAGCCTTGTTGACCTCTGTTTGACCACCGTTTTGGGACAGCGTTGACTGGTTAGGGCTGATTGCAGGAGTTGATATATTGATTGCTGTTTTGACCATGTTTTGATGACTGTTTTGGGCTGCTATTTATTGTTGTTGGAGGCCGAGTTCTCCTAGGTTGTCTTGAGAACATTTGGAGCTGATTGATCAGCCTTGTCATTGTTGTTCAAGGGTTTCACTATTGCTGTTGTAAATCACAGATTTGTGATATTGTACACTCTCTCTCTCTGCTGAATTATTGAAGAATATAGAAGAATTGACTAAAGTGTTTCCTTGCATTGGGGTTTGTCCCTATCCAACGCCACATCTTGTGTCTCTTGTCTTGGCTTGTCTTTTGTTGTTTACATTTATGTTCTATCTGCATTTTACTATCATGTTGATGTGATTGCAATACTGGAAATTGATATTGGGCTAATAAGAAGAATTGAAGTAAATTGCTTTTAAGCATAGAACATACCATAATTTAACCTCTAGACCAATCAACTTTTATCCATTTGTACCCTCAGGGTGCAAATTCTTTTATTAGTTGGTTTAGTCATCCCTTGGTTGGTTTTTATGTCTTCTTGCCAAATCTTGCAGGCCAATCATCTTAATGCCATATAACCTGCTTCTCCTTACCTGCCATCTGTCCCAAGCAGAATACCCTCCTCTGCCCTGAAACTCGAGTCCCTTGACTTAGCCCATTATTTTTTAATCAAAATATTTACAATATTTACAATGGTGAGGAAATGACCAAGGCTATCACAAAGGTTGAGTTTCCCAATGCATAGAGGCCGTATAAGTGGAGGCTGATTTTTACAGGAGGAGCAAAGATTTGCCAGGGCTGAGTACTTTATAGGGGGACTGAATTTTCCAGTGGGCTGAAATTCAAGTTCAAAATGTGTTTTATTTTCTATGTATTCTCCGTGGGTCAAGGCCCTATTTTTCTAGATTTAATAAAGTGATGGAAAATTTGTTTGGGCAGAATTTCTGCTTTTCTTGTGGTCTATTTTTATATTTTATTTCTGCTGCAGTGTTATATCTAAAGTTAAAAATACCAGTGTATTTATTTTCCACCAGTTTTCACAATTTATCAGTGAAGCATGACCTTTATAAGACCCATTAAGACTCACGAGCCTTGAAAACTCTTATACCGAAACATGTCACTTGCATAGAACCTGTGCATATTCTTGTACTCGTGTTGACCCATATTCAACTCGTTGACCTGCATATGAATGACATTAAACTTTTGAAGACCTGTATAAGACCCATCAAGGTCCTCAAATTTCGTTTTTCTTTTTTGAGATCAGGTGGAGGTAAAGCGAAAATGGAGGGAAAAAATGCTTTATAAGCACCTCCCTCCCTTCCATTTCTCATTCACTTGTCATTGGAGTGTTTGACTCATTTCTATGAGTCTTGAGTCTTGAGTCTTGACTGAAGGAGTTGAGTGACTCCATTGCACAGTGAAGGAGCTCTTGCAAGAGGCTAACGGAGGCTTCATCAAACCCAAATTGATAATCTTTGTTGTTATTTTTTTATAGCACATTGGTGGATAGATTGTGGCTCTGAGACACCACAATTACAAGAATTTTCCATCAAAGTTTTGAGTCAACCCTGCAGCACTTCTGCTTGTGAGCGCAATTGGTTGGTATTTGAGCACATCCACAACAAAAAGAGAAACAAGTTGGAGCATGAGAGGTTGGATTAGTTGGTTTTCATCTACTACACCCTTCGAATGCTCACAAAACAACTGCAGCCAAAGGATCTAGATCCAATTTTATTTGAGAGTATTGATTTAGAGTCTGATTGGGTTGTGGAGTCGTCCCCTAATTTGAGTTGGCTTGATGTAGAGACTAAAGATCTCTGTAGTTGGCCATTTCAAATGGAAATCCCAAATACGTCTGTCTCACAGTTGCTTCAGCCTTCTGATGTTGGCACTAGCTCCTTGAGGGCTTATTCCAGGTGTAGTCGTGCATGAGACTCAAGATTGTTATGAGACTATGACTTATCATTTATGACATGTGTATTTGAATTTTGAACTTGACATTTTTTTATTTTGATTAAGGTGTCATGATTCTTTTTCTTTTTCACTATCTAAATGTTTTGCTTACAAAAAGCAAATATGTTAGGTTGTACTATCATAGCTATGAGAGAATGCTATGAATTATTGCATATATTGTGGTTTTTATAACTTATAAGAATTTGAAATGTCATTAGTTTCTTTTTTTGTGCTTATAATTTATCCTATTTTCATTTTTTTCTGTATTTTGTTGAGTCTTATACGGGTCGTTCCCGAATCTCATACGAGTCGCTGAGTCAATAGCCAGACGAGTCTTATACGAGTACGAGTCGTGCAACACTGCAATTTATTGAGCAAAATATTTTATGGATATAAACTAATTATTGAGGAGAAATAAATCAGACCTGGTATTAAAAGTTAACAAGTCTAAAGGTTTTAGTATCTCTATACAAAGCAATCCAGAAATTCACTGGCTGCAAATTGGTCTTTAACTCTTACTGTGAAACTGGACACAGATTTTGCAGTCCCCCTCTGTCTCTCTGCAAATCTCAAGAGTTGAACACCTTTTGTGACAGATTAAAACTATTTATAAAATTCTCTCATGTTCTTTCATTCTCCATCTTGAGCGAGAGTTTAAATTTTTGCTGGAAAGGATCGAGTGTCCTGTTTACTCCTTGGATGAGAATGAGGATGGTGAGCTGCTAATATAATGCTGCCCAGTTCTCTTCCCACATCTCAAACATGCAATTCGTGTTCATGTCATTGAGTAATGAGTGGTATATCCCATCCTTCAAACATTTTTGTTCAAATTTCTAATGTCTGAAGTTCCTCTTTATTAGACTTAACTTTTGGACATAGGAGAATAAGATGACCAGTTGCTGAATAGGGGAATAATATGACTAGTTGCTGGGTCATACCAATCATTGTAGGACATTTGCTAACAAAAGAATTAAATTTCTGTAAAATCAAACCTGTGTTTAATATGTTTTGAACCTTCCTACAGAAACTTCATTTTCTCTCTGCTTTCTTCATTATAAGATGCTTTTTATTTCTGGGTATTAAATACTGTTTTGCAGATGTTTTCTTCACATGAATGCTATTAAGTGCAGCCTGTACTATAGATCCTAACCTAATCTGCTCCGGTTGAAGGAAATGATGCAAGGCCCCCATGTCAATCCTCCCCAAGGTTCTGTCCCACCTCAGGCAGCATCTCATCAAGCTCAACAGCCAAAGCACCGTGGTATGTTTATAGTGACAGTTTTAGATCTCTTTTTATTAGTAAAGCATATTTTATTTATAAAAACAAAATAACTGTAGAAAATCGAAGTTCATATGAAGGGTAAAGCTACTAGCATAGTGCAGTCATTTTGGTAATTTCTATGTATGTATCTGAAGGACAACAGGCATTAGAATTTAGAGTTGTGTGAGATTGTATAGAAGTATTGAGGTATTGAAGCCAGATTGTGTTGAAGCCACAAACTTCATTTGTATTGAAGTATATATACAATTGCCATTAAGCATTCTTACCCCATTTTGTGCATTCCTAATTTTGTTTATGTATTTGATTGTAACTATTTCAAAGTTTCATGTTTCTGTTGTTATTTTTGTGTATGTGATGCATGATATTTTGGCTTAGAGAAATGCATTGTTACATGCTAAGTCACTTGGCTGATTTTGTGTTCCAATCCAGTAACAATAAATTTTGAAATTTTTTCCCAATGCAAAACAAATATGATAGGATTTGCCGTTCAGCTCAAGAATTAGAATAAGAGAATTAATTATGGGTTCTGTTGATTTCTGAACCCAACAACCTGACAGTTAATTCCTAGCAGATTTACATTTAATGAATAAAAACACAGCTGAGTTCTTAACATAAAATAAAATTTATTCAATGGAAACACATTAAATTAACCAATCTCTCATAGATACAAATTTCTGCCCAATCATAGCTTTTCATTTTATCAATCAGAACTTACTTGGGCTCCCTTATTGGGAAAATGGCCCAAACTGAGAAAAAAAATACAACAACCTGAATCTGATCCAGTTGATCAAGCCCTAGACTTGGCTGATCTGGATCTCCTTCATTCCCCCTTTGCACCTTCTCTGAACCCAGCGCACTTGAGTAAAATTCCTTCACCCACCATCGAGATGCCTCTCTCAATGCCTTGTGCCCCTATGTGTTGATGTGTCTTCTCCCTTGGCCTAGCCCTTCTGTTATAAGCTTGACTTATGACCAAATCCACAACCCTAATCTCCAAAGTGATTGAGATTGATGGTTTAGATTCATCTAATTTACTAATACAAATAAAGTTTGCATTAGATTAGATTAAACTCACTTTTTTCTTATAAAAGATATTACTTTATTCATTATAGTAGTTACTGACATTCAAGGGTCCATTAGATGACTTTTGCATGCCCAAACACTTTGGTTTGTGCAAAAGTACTTGCTCGAACTATAAACATCAACACTCCCTCTTAGCAAGAGAGGTACTTCTACCATCTGCAAGTGGTTTTGATCTGGGAACAATGTCCCACACTACTGTAATATTCCTACTAGGAAATAACAATGATAATCAAGCAAAACTACAGCATGCAACACAAAAATTCAGTTCATGCATTAACAACAACAATTTACTCCAAAAACTGCGCCAAGCTAAGCCATTTTATTCACTGAACCAAGAGGAGTACAAATATATATGGAGTAGGTGCACCTAGGCTTGCTACAACAAGCGAGACAGGATCCTAGGTGAGAAATGGAAGTGCCCTAGTTTTGGAAATGGCTCTGCTACTAGATCTGCATCCACCTAGAAAATCTGCTGCTGTTGATTCAACCCTCCAGACTGATCCAAAAATTCCAAGAAATTAGCTACAACCTCTACTCCACCAACCTAGCAAAACCCAACAAGGAATCGGGCCAATTCTGGCTGACTTGGAAGCCCCCAAAAATGTGCACTCCATTCAATCAGAAATCTGCACTACAGGAGTGAACACCTTCAAACAACCTCCCCAAATTCTCGGAAACTCCACAACATTCCCACTACGAAATCTCCTCAGCCAAGCTCCCAATTTCCGACAATCCTTCTCCACAAGTCTCCCAATCTCTCATGCCTTGCGCTTGCCAAACCAGAAATCCTCTGCACACTGCCAAAAGGCTAGATAAATGCTGCTCCAAGCTCCCTCAACTCCAGCCCTGCAAAACCAAGACAATAGCCCCTGGGAAGACCCAAAAGCTAATATGGTCGGGAGCTATTTCTCCCACAAATGCGTTCTCCTCTAATTGCACCCAATCTGTTCCAAAGTAAGTCTGAATCTCCCAGCAATAGCTCTCGGACCAGCTCTAAAATGTAGCAAGTGACTCCCCTAGGGTGGCATTCGAGGTCCACCGAAGATGGAGGTGAGATCTCCCCTTGGAAATCTCTTGTGCTTGACAGCACGAGTAGACTTTGGCTTAACAAGACAAGCATACAAGAAGCTCAATTCTCAAATTAGCAAAAAAGTTCCAAAATGATGCATTCTCCTCCTATTTATCCTTAGGTTCCTCCTCTCTGTTGATTAATCTAGGGCAGTTTGGTTAAGGTTTATTTAAATTTGATTTCCCATATTTCAATGACACATTCTTGTGATTATATTATTGCATCATTATTATTATGGTGTTCAATTCATCATCAAAACAAGTGCCTATAAGAAGATCACAATGCAAACAAGAAGACACCAGAAATAGGCTCCAAGCCAGGGCAAAACCCCTCAGCAGGGGAAAACCAAGAGAACTTCTCTTCTTATAGAATCAATTCAAGGAGACTTACAAGACCAAGACACAAACTAGACTCACCAAGATCAAGCCAACCACCAAGAATGTATACCACTGACGTTGTAATATCTTCAACCCAGAGCAACCCTTAGATCAAGCGATCACAAAAAATTTCGCTTCTCTGGAGCAAAAAACAAATTCGCATAACTTAGATAGACCTATTCTTATCTTCGTTGACCTTCTTCACTTCTAGCACCCTCGCATTTCCTTTCCAACTGCAAAACCAAACTATGATGATATGTGTATAGATGCCCTTTAAGTGGTCGAAATCCTCTTCTATTTATAACCTTCATAAGAGCTAGAATGGTCTCTCTAGGTCGACTTGATCTTGGGGTCTTTCTAGACCTTTCTATGCAACAAAAATAAATATATTTTTCCTTGATACAAATGCCCATTGGGTCTTTTACATCATTATGTTGACTTTGACTAAAGACTAAACCCCTAGAGCACATAATGGGTGCTATACCTAGGACCAATAACCATGGGCAAGAAACCCATTCAAAATAAATAATTTTCTTTTTGCAAATAAATATTTTATTTTCTTTCTTTTTATTAGTACAATGATTACATGACATCATTACAATTGTGAAGATCGACACTAGTTACATTTCAACACTCTCTGTTAACTAGGAAAGTATTCATAATTGACCATAGGTACAAGGACCATGTTTCCATTGAAGAGTTCTCATAAGAAGAGTCAGATTGGTAAGCCATTTCATAAGCTATTTTTTCAGCTTATGTTTGTGCATCTCATTATATCGACCAACATTGTCATATAGCAAGGCCTTGACTAACAAGTCTATCTCTCCACTAGATTAGAGCACAGTGCTGGGGAGACAATGATTTATAGACACCTTTATCATTGTCTCTCAAGGCACATACCCCATCTGGATGTTCACAAGGTATGTCCTTTTATGACCATTCTTGTCTTGGATTTACACATTCTCAAGAAATTTAATCTTTGACTACTTTTACCTATTGTATGCCCTAGCTCATTCTCAAAGAGTATCGAAATTCAGATGCTTACCCAATCCTCCATTCCTTCTTCATATTGTGAAGACAAGAATGATGTGCCTATCTCTCCCTCTCAACCAGGGAGGATCTACTCATTCCTTTACACATGAAAGGAATATATCCAAGCTCCCTTTCAACTAGGGACTTGCTTCCAACATCAACTGTTTATTCTTTCGTGGAGATCATGGTACTATCAATTGCTTGTAGGCCTCCCTTAACTTCTATGCACACCATGAAGCCATCTTCATTCACAACTTCTCGTAGGGACTAGCCATCACTTTCCATATCATCAATCTTCATCAATTGCATATTCACAAACCAAACATCATAAAGCTTTAATCTCACTCCGTTTGAACATCGGGAAAGTGATCTTCCAAGACATGATTAATCAACTGTCTGCAACCTGCTACCTTTCTTGTTAGTGTTCTTCTTCTTGTCAACCTCTAAGTTCCAAAGTTAGCTACTTAGTTCTTAGGTAGCAAAAACATATTGAATATTTGAGTCATCGGATAACTTCTTCACAAGATGTCATGTCTTGTCTTCATGAACATCCTTCATCATGGTCTTCCTTCAAACATCTAAACAAGCAGAGTCATCTTCGTATTAGGCTTATTATGTTAGAGCTTTTGTAGCTCCCTCTCAAGTCAACCGTTTTTCATACTTTATGAGACCATATTAGACATTGATCGTTGTCCTCATGTCTTCATCTGGGAGAGCCCAAATAGGTTCATGGCACATCATGCTTATGCAACCAAACATATGCCAATAACCTGCAAATTGAAAAACATGAGTTAACTAAATCAAGGGAGAATATCAAAACATACATACCTTTTACTTCAATCGGTCATCTAGTCTTCAAAATACTCTTCATCTTGATGATGAGGCTTCATCATGCTGCATCTATACTGGAAAACTTCTAGGGAGCTTGCTCTACATTTGAGAGAGTAGAAAATGCTTGCAATGTCATCATGGTCCTTTTTCCACCAGGTGAAGAAACTTTCTCATGAAGTCATTCAATGGAGGATCTTTGAGTGACCCTCACTAATGAACTTCTTTACTATCATGTGCCAGATGGCTGCTATCAATGCATCAGGCTTTCATAGAACGAATTTTTCTAGACGATCTTCTTCACCAGGCATTCATATTCTCATACATGAATTTTTATATCAGAGTGACCAAGGATCAAACTTGATTACCAAGCTTACCACTTACAGGGTCCTTATAGTGTCCTCTTCTCATCATGCTTGCCATAGGATTATCCTTTTCTTTCTTTATGATGTACCTGCAATACTTATTGACAGGCACGACCAAGAAAAATAATATGATAACAAAACCATGATGGTAATATGACAATCTAGGGTTTCCATGGGATCTTAGATGATGGACTCCCAGGGTTTACAAGTGCCAACCCTAGACTTATATATAACTCAACATCCTTATCCATTTATATATGTCATATGCCCTAAATTGCTTGCAAACCCTAGAAATCAAGGGTCATGGTTTCTAAGGGAACCAAGTGAATCAAAGTTAGGGTTTCCATATAGCTAGGGTTTCTCATGTACCATCTAGGGTTCTAGATATCAATACCAATATCAACAACTTTTAACAACTAGCCCTAGATCCATACAATCAGCCAACCCTTAAACATTTCATGTTAAACCCTTACTAGATGAAGATACCATACATACCTTATTATAACATACCTTTGTCATAGAGACTACTAAAAAGGCCCGCCCTTCTAGATGTCATGATCTCCTTATAGTCTTCTTCAAGGTATACAACAACTCAAGGTGTTCTTTACTGCATCTATCAACTTCAATAGTCTCTTTCTTAAATATTTGTATATATCGAGTTAGATGTTCAGAATGTTCATCTTCCAATGACAATGTTGTTGCTTGCACAAAACTTCTAGATGAGACATTATGCCTAGAGAACCTTCCAGTTATACTAGCTTTCCTTTATTTTGCGTCAGGGACTTATTATCGTGATTGCAAGAGGATCATTGCTTGAACCTTTCCTTCTAGGTCTAGTTGATTTCTTAGATACTCTTTGAATGCTGCTATATGTACTTGGGATATCCCTTTGACGTGGATATGCTTGGAATTTGCTTCCTTTTGAACAGGCCTCAACAATTTGATCTGGAATACTTGTACCTATAACCTTTAAACCACAGTGGCTCCTACAAGGCTGGCTCACTGTTCAAACTTGCAGTGATTATGTATTTGGGTTAAGGATCGTTAGCCTTCATCACAAGTTCTCGTCTTTGCTTATAGATATGCTTGTGCAGGTCTCCTATAGTTTCGTATTTCCTAAACCACTGTATAGGCATGCGATTTATTCATTAAGCAAGGTGATTGTAAATTGTTCCTGTAATATGGATCTCGTTTCTCTTTCATAGAACAAGATTGTGAAGACTTCATTCAAGTTCGATGATTGTAAATGAGAGGTAGATTTACCAAAACTGCTTAGCCTTAAGTAGATTATATGCACAGGTGTATAATATGAATTATGATCTTCCTTTTAAAATGACTGTGGTTTGATTTATGCATAGATATGAAGAATAGGTTTAAGAACTCTCTCAATCATACTTGTGCTCAAAATTCCGGCTTCTCTGAGAGGGTGACGGTGGCTCTCTCTTTAGGGTGACTAAACTGAGCTTGTGAGAAAACAATTCATTTTCCAATGCACATGATTAGAATGGGTCTCGGCCCCTCCACAAGATGGTTGTGGCTCATGCCCAGGATTAAGGAGGCTCGACTCCCTCTTTAGTAGTTACAAAGTGAATCTTCCAGCTAGCTCAAACACTTTGCACTAGCTTGCACTAGACTTTGGACTTCTTTAGCAATGATTTCCGCAAATTTGGATAGCACTGGATTTTGGAATTTCAACACTCTCTCCATACAGGCCCCATAATTTGTCCTTCTTTCTTCCCTCTCTCTCTACAAGTGCGAATTTCTCCAAGGGGTGCGTATTCCCTCTTGGTGTGGCCCCCATTTCCCACTTATATTTCGATTGACCTCTTTTTTCCTATGTTTGAGCCTCCCTTAATCAAAATTGCAAAGTGGGGTCCTCCTCACCCACTTTTCCTAACTCCATCATGTCAAAATACCAAAATTGTGAAAAAATGTATTTACTTAGCAAAATTGCTAAGTGGGAACATCGTAGTCCTCCCCTTCTAGATGTTGCTTGTCCTCAGGCAACTGCAATGATGGATGCTGAAGAACTTGTTCCCCTTGCTACGTGGCATCCTCCTTATGTAGGTCCTTCCACTTCACCAAGAACTCTCTAATGGTCCTGCTCCTGAGCTTCCTTTCCCTTACCTTCAAAGTGGACTTCAACATCAACACCAAATGCCCCTCATCATCTAGAGGTGGTAACTCTGTGGCAACTGTCATTTGTTGCCCCAAAGCCTTCTTCAGGGACGAGACATGATGTACTTTGTGCACCTTACACCTGGGTGGGAGTTCCAGCTCATATGCCACCTCTCTGACTCGTCTTGTCATCATGTAAAGTCCATAGAAGCATGGCTTGAGCTTTTCAGCTCCCTTCTGCTTCAAGGTGATTGCCTGCATGGTTGGAGCCTCAGAAAAACCAAGTCCACAACCTCAAAGTGTCTCTCAATCCTGTGCTTGTTAGCATATATCTTCTGCTAGTTCTGGGTTGTCTGAAGATTTTCCTTTAGAAATCTAAGGATGTATTGGCTCTCCTGTATCCAATCCTTGGCCCCTGGGGCCCGATTGTCTCCAAACACCATATGAGCAAAGGTCAGAGCATCATAACTATATAAAATACGAAATGGAGTCATACCTATTGACTACGGAGTGTTGGTACGAAGTGTTGTAGCAATACTCTCCATGATGAAGCCATCTCATGCACGCTGCTGTCTGGTCACATAATTGCGTAGGTACCCTTTAAGCCATTTGTTCACGATCTCATTGCGACCATCCGTTTGTGGGTGGTAGTTGGTACTACGTGTGAGCTCAACCCCCACAAGGAGAAACAACTGTTGCCAAAATCCTCCCAAGAACCTGCTATTTGTGTTGCTAACTATGGCCTTGGGAAGATCATGTAGTTGGAACACCTCCCTGAAAAACAACTCAGCCACTTGTGAGGCTGAGTATCGAGAGGGTATGGCGAAGAAGTGGCGTAGTTGGTTAGCCTGTAAACCACTACATAAATGCAATCCCGTGCTTGCATTGCTGGCAATCTTGTGTTAAAGTCCATAGACACGCTCTCCCACTTCCCCTCAGAAATGGGGAGGGGCTAAAGTAATCTAGCCAGGCGTGTCAGCCCTCTCTTATTCCTCTGAAAAATATCACAGTCCCGAATGTGCCTCAATACATCCTCCTTGAGGCCCTTCCAAGTGAAGTTTTCTCTGATGGTCCTGTAAGTCTTGAACCCTTAATGTCCTGCTAGAGGGTGATCATGCATTGCTTACATGATCTTCTCCCGCAATTGGTAGCCAGGTGCCAAGTAAATCCGGTCTTTGTAATTAATCACCTAGTTCATCACTCTATACTCGTCATCACCTACCACGCCAACTAGGATCTCACATGCATGCCAGTTCTTGGAATACTCAACTAGTAGTAGGGCCCTCTAATCTTGTGTAATGCTCATGAGAGAGAGAGAGAGAGAGAGAGAGTTGCAGGCGTCCTAGACAATGCATCTACTACCATGTTATGCCGACCCTTAACATAGTCAATGTCAAAATCACATGCTTGTAATCTATTGACCCACTTTTGGTGCCTCTCATTTATTCCCTTTTGCTCCAAAAAGAACTGAAGACTGTTGTGGTCAGTCTTAACCTTGAACTTGTTGCCCACAATATACTTTCATATATGTAGAGTACAATCTCCTTGTCATATATAGAGTACAACCTCTCATGCTTCTCCAACTTCCTGCTCTCTAATGCAATGGGATGCCCATTTTGCATCAGTACAACACCAAGTCTCTCTAGAGGCATCGCACTTCAACATAAATCGCTACGAGAAATCTAATAAAGCCAATACTGGGCAAGTGCTCATCACCTCCTCGAGGCACTTAAAAGTCTCTCGCACCACATTAGTCCAGTCAAAAGCACCTTTCTTAGTGAGATTTGTGAGGGGTGCTGCCAACTAAGAAAACCCTTCATGAACTTCCTATAGTAGCTGTAAATTCCCAAAAATCCTCGCAATTTAGTCACATTCCGTGGTGTAGGCCAATCCAGTATGGCGTTGATCTTCTCCTGGTGCAGACACACCCCGTCATCCCCAATCACATGACCAAGGTACAACATCTCTGTTAGTCCAAACTCGCTTTTGGACACCTTGGTGTACAATTGTTGCTCCTCAAGGATACAAAGCACCTCCTCCGAGTTCCTCAGGTGCTCCTCCCAAGTCCTACTGTAAATCAATATGTCGTCAAAGAGCACCAACACGAACTTGTGGTGCTGCTTGTGGAACATGTGGTTCATGCAAGACTGGAAAGTGGTTGGGGCATTGGTTATCCCTAACGACATTACCAAGAACTCAAAATGCCCATAATGACACTAGAAAGCTGTCTTCAGGATGTTCTCTTCTCGAACTCTGATTTGATGATAACTCGAGTGCAAATCAATCTTAGAGAAGTATTTAGCTCCTCTAAGTTTGTCCATTAACTCATCTATATGTAGAATCAAGTGTTTTTTCTTCATCGTCTTCTTATTTGAGGCCCTGTAATCAATGCACATACGAAGGGTCCCATTCTTCTTCTCCACCAACACCATAGAAGAAGCGAAGGGATTCGAACTAGGCCTGATGTGCCCTAAGGCCATCAACTCATGTATGACACTCTCGATATCATCTTGGTTAGCCTTGGGGTGCCTATAAGGGGTAGTGATGACCACATGCACTCCCTCCTCCAGCTCAATGGTGTGCTCAAATCCCCTTTCTGGTGGTTTGCCTGGAAGAATATCCCCAAAAACTGCTGGGTACCTATCTAATATCTCCTGACTGTCTGGATGTACAGGTCGTGGCTGAGTCCGTGTCTCTGTGATCTTGAGCTCCAATGCCTACTCTATATCTCCATGTCGCAGATCAACCTTCATACGGTGTGCTGATACTATCTATGGTGGGTATGAATGCATCCCTCTCAACACCACCAACTTTCCATCTGGCCCTCTGAACTCCATCTCTAACTTCCTCCAATCCATAGTGATCACTGGACAACCATCACCACATTGGTGTCTTGAACATCGACCACAAAAAGTGATCAATCATTGAATAATTTCCCATAGTCGTTGTCAAACTATGGACATACTTGGTACACTGCATAGTCCTGTCTCCTGGTACTAAGACTGAAAAACCATCAAAAGCCTCTGTCTGTATGCCTCTCCGCTCCACCATATGCGCATCAATGAATTTGTGGGTGCCCCCACTATCCACCAAAATCGCTATACGTAACCCTTGCACTGTACCTTTGATCCTCAACGTTAAGTACTTGGGGACTCCCCTCAATGAAGTGATGATGCCTCTAGTGGGTTTGAAGAGGCCTATATCTGGTGGGGGTGGTGCTCCTCCTCCTCCACCTTCACTAATAGTTTGTAGCTCAACGCCTCGTACATCGGCGTCCTGCTCAATATCATCCTCGGACTCGCTGTCTCTTTCTCAATATCATCCTCCAACTCGTTGTCCGAGAACACCTCTATGTAACGGGCCTTGCTCTTGGTGCACCTATGCCCAGGTGTCCATGGCTCTTGACAAGTGAAGCACAACTTCCTCCCTAAGGAGGTCTCTCATAGTCTCATCGTCAAACTGCCCACGCCCCTAAACATCTTTGTGTGGTGGGGGTCTAGTGTCTCGGCCTCTCTGTGGGAAAGTGGCTCGAGGTGGCACTGGTGCTCTCGCCTTGGGGATTGCATCTTGCAAATCCCATGTGCGGTTCACTGCCTCTTGAAGAGTAGTGGGTGTGCTTGACCTCACTAGCCCATGTAAAGGCTTAACCAAGCTCTCCATAAATGTATAAACCCTCTTGGCCTCTGACAAGTCTGGCACCATCACAAACACCCATAAGAACTACACTATGTAATGCTCTGGGTTGCTAGTCTGCTTGAGTTGGGTCAACTCTCTGAAATGGGCCTCAAGATTCTTCTTGTCAAATCACTCCACAACCCTCTTGTGTAAAGTCCTCAGAAGAGGTCACACGAGCATGCCCCAGAGTAGTCAATCCATGGAACCACCAATCACATGCCTCCGCCTCCAAGTGAAAGGTAGCCATTTTAATGGCTTCCACCTCCGTCATTCGACTAAGCTGGAAATAAGTATCTAGTTTCTCCACCCATGCTCTAGTAATGCATTTGGATGACCCATCAAATGTAGGGAGATACAACCTCCCAGTGGTATGTTGCAACACTGAGCTCTGCGTGCATGAGCCTCCTGCACATTTTCCCTTGTTGTTTTGCTTGAGATAATAGTAAGCTTTGAAGCTCAATGCAACTTGAAACTCCTCCCCCATCGATTGCCGCTCATGAAAATACTCCTCCATGGGCATCTTGTCCTGTCCTGTCTGCTCTCCAGCTCCTGGTGGCAAAAATGTGGGTATGGTGGATCTCGTTGGCTGGCCCACTGAAAGTGTGAGGGTGGGTCGAGGGAAAATGATGGTCAAATGATGGGATGCACCTGAACTCTCCCCTATTATGAATTCCCAATGGATGCTCTTGTCACGATTCTGCTGCTTAATCTCCTCCAACATTTCTTTCTGTGCCCTGGCCAAATCATTCAAAGCCTTCAAGAGGCTATTAAAGGCTACCTCTTCTTTGTTAACTAGTGCCACCATGCTTGCCTTCTCTATTTCCTGCTCTGGGGCCTCAGAATCAGGCGTGATCTCCAAATCCCTTTCTCTACTTTTGTACCTATGCCTCCCGTAGGTAATGTTTTGCTTGTCTTCTGTGGTCATAGAAGATTTCTCCCATGACTGAACTAAGAACGGTGCTCTGATACCACTGTAATATTCCTACTAGGAAATAACTTTGATAATCAAGCAAAACTACAACATGCAACACAAAATTTCAGTTCCCAAAAAACTACGCCAAACTGAGCCATTTTATTAACTGAACCAAGAAGAGTACAAATATATATGGAATAGGTGCACCTGGGCTTGCTACAACAAGCGAGACAAGATCCCATGTGAGAAATGGAAGTGCCCTAGTGTTGGAAATGGCTCTGCTACTAGATCTATGTCCATGCCGAAAATTTGTTGATATTGCTAGGAAAGATATGTTGATTTAACCCTCCAAGCTGCTCCAAAAATTCCGAGAAATAAGTCATTGTCTCTACTCCACCAGCTTAGCAAAACCGAACAAGGAATTGGGCTAATTTCGGCTGACACGAAAGCCTCCAAAAATGCACACTCACTTCTTTAGCGAAAAATGCGCACTACAAGAGTGAACAACTTCAAAAAACCTCCCCAAACTTATTGAAACTATAGAACAATCCCACTACAAAATCTCCTTAGTGAAGCCCCTAATTTCTGACAATCCTTCTCCACAAATCTCTTGGTCTCTCACCCCTTGCGTTGGGCAAACCAAAAACCCTCCGCGCACTGCCAAAAAGCTATATAAATGTTGCTCCAAGCACCCTCAACTCCAACCCTGCAAAAAAACTCCAAAACTTCGGCAAATACCAACTCAATTTCTCCCACAAGTGCGTGCTCCCCTAATTGTGCCCAGTCTGCTCCAAAGGAAGTTTGAATTTCCTAGCGATACCTCCCGGACCATCTCTAAAATGTAGTACGTGACTCCCCTAGGGTGGCACTCGAAGGCCACCAAAGATGGAGGTGAGATCTCCCTCCCGAAAATCTCTTGTGCTCGACAACACGAGTAGACTTGGTTGAACCATAGAAGCATACAGGAAGCTCAATTCTCAAATTAACAAAAAAGTCCCAAATGATGCATTCTCTTATTTATACTTGGGCTCCTCCTCTCTCCATGTGGGCCCTGTAATTTGTCCCCATTTCTTGCCTCTATCTCCACAAGTGCGAATTTCTCCAAGGGGTGCATATTCCCTCTTGGAGTGGCGCCCACTTCCCACTTATATTTTGCTTTGCCTCCTTTTTCCTATGTTTGAGCCTCCTTTAATCAAAATTGCAAAGTGGGGTCCTCCTTACCCACTTTCCTAAGTCCATCATGTCAAAATACCAAAACTGTGCAAAAATGTATTTACTTAGCAAAATTGCTAAGTGGGAACATCACAACTACATCCATTATCATGGCTACTCCCTTTGGACTGGAAGCCTTACCTAGCACTTGGTTTGAAATCATCGTCGAAGACCTACTCCTTTTGAAGTTGCTCCTAGAAGCCTCTTGCTCCTGAACATTTTGCAGAGTCATCTCATACCATGGGACGTTCTTGACAAGCTTGGAAGGATTGTTGACTGGGCAAGGATGACTCCTTCTATTTTGCTGAACCTTTGGAGTTTCATGCTTCTTGTTCTTTGTCATTTCCCTATTGCTTTCCATTGCTAATATAGGTTGTCCCTTTAGCCTACACAAGTTGCCCTCTCTAACTCCAATGATGTGGCCATCGTCATAGCTAGATCCCATGGATCTGATTAATGCCTGTACATTCTAGAACACTACAACGAATTGCTTCTTCTCTGTCATAGAGACTAAGAGCAAACATCTAAGTTTTGACACCCATAACACGTCCTTCAATTTCAATACACCTCCTGTCGCAAGCTATAATATCACCGCTCGAGCTCCTTTCACTGCATGTTTGGCATCAACACCAAACTCTACATTCATCTCTGAGTCCCAATCTATTAGGCCATTAAAAAAATCTCATGCTCTTGTCATATGACACGTCCACCTGTTTCTACTGGCACAACTACAATTAATTGTGTATCTTTTCTGCCCTTATTCCTCTTTGCAAACTGTGATGCATAGTGTCTTGTCTTATGACATGCAAAACACTTGATCTCAGTGAAGTCCTTCTTTGATTGCGAGGTCGACTTTTCACTCCTATTACATGAACCTTTTCCTTTGCTCTTCATTGTATAACTGGCAAGAGTTGATTCTCATCATCATTCTCCTGCTAGATGTAGAAATTTAATGTTCTGCACCCTTAACCCAGTTTACAATTTTGCATGTGTTTGTTTAGGCCCAACCCAGATGTTTTGTCACACTGATATAAATTTCAGAATGCATTTATTGCAAACATAAAGAGTGCTTCTACTCTTTTTGCTTTCCTAACAGCTGATAATGAACACAAAATTAAATGAAAGCATTCACACCTAAGAGACAACTTTTTTTGGTCAAGCTTACCTAGAAAAAACCACACAGCCTCTTGGGGAAAACCGGTCTTCAAAAGAGGACTTTATTGCTTGAGAAAATTATTAATAAGTACATACAAACACAATGTTTATCTTGCCTTCTAATGTAGCATTAAATGTATAAATTCTGGAAACGTTTTGCCCACTGAACAAATAAGATTTTCATAGATTTTTGTGCCCAAAATTTCTAAATTTTCCTCTTCTCAGCTCCTCAATTTCTGTGCCCGGAATTTGCCTCGATTTTTGTGTTGAAATGCTGACCGCACTGCCTTGAAATTTGTGCCAGAATGCAGTAGAACAACCCCTCAAAAATCGTGCCTCCTGTAGCTGCTGTCCTGAGATTTGTGCTGAGTATTTGCTGTTGTTCCCTCAATGTATGTGCTACTGTTCCCTTGAAATTTTTGCTGCTGCTCCTCGATTTTTGTGCTGCCTCTTCCTCCTAGAAAATCGAGCTACTGCTTGTACAATCTCCTCTCTCCTGGTTGCAAATTCTCCTCGTGCTTGAAGTTTTCTCCTTAGCTCTCTTTTCCTCATGCTTTCTCAAGTGTGAAGTGAAAAATGATTTCTCTTTTTCCTCGTCTCCTTGGAAAAGATTGAAACCCTAAACCTAGGATCCAATGTTTTATATTCTATTGTCAAATCTCAAGATGGGTGGTTGAGATCAATTCTCCCAAATGTCCCCCCTTATACATTGGCCCCATCACTTAAAAGTTTCCTAGTACCATTTTCAAGTTGGGTATCTTTTCTAATTTTTCTCATAAAGTGATTTTTCACTTCACTTTAATATTAGAAAAGTACACTTAATACTTTACACATAAAGTCACTCTATAAAGTACAAGTGACTTTAATATCAGAAAAAGTACATGGTACAACACTTCTAAGTAATTTTATAAACCATGACATTAATATAACTCGTAAAAGTCATTAAGATAAAAACCATTAATGTTATTACTAGGCTGAAAGGGATAAAGGCCTAGTAACACCTCTTCTTGGTACTATTTTCAACATCCCCTCTCACCGAGGAAGGTGTCGCTGACCACTCCCATTCTGTCTCTAAAATATACATGCATGCCTCTTGGCAATGATTTGGTGAGAATGTCTGCTACTTGTCCATCAATGGATATATACTCAAGCTTCACTGCCCCTCGCTGAACCCAGTCTCTGATGAAGTGGTATCTGATCTCTATATGCTTTGATCGGTTATGAAATACTGGATTCTTAGAGAGTTTAATACAACTCCGATTATCACAGTAAATCGTAGTTGGTTTCAACATCTGACTAAACAAACCATAAAGCATATTGTGAAGCCATAATGCCATGCACCCTGCTTGACTAGCTTCCATATATTCTGCCTCTGTGTTGCTCAATGATGTTGATCTCTGTTTCCTTCTGAACCTTGACATAAGTGCCGAGCCCAATGAGAAACAACATCTGGAAGTACTCTTCTGGTCACTGACACTGCCAGCCCAATCTGAGTCTGTGCAACCAATCAATTTTGTCTCCATCACATTTGACATAGTCCAGACCATAATCCACTGTGCCTTGTAAGTACCTCAACACATGTTTTGCAGATACCTAGTGCTCTTCTGGGCTCCATCTTAAACTGAGTCAATGTGTTGACTGCAAAACAAATATTCGGTCTAGTGTTGACTAGATACATCAATGAACTGATTAGTTGTTGGGGTTCACCAAATTGAAATCTAAAGCATGCATCTTCTTCCAGTTGGTGATTATAGGAGTAGCCATAGGCCTGCAACCATCCATACAGAATCTCGTCAAGGTATCACCTGCATGCCTGCCCTGGCCCACGAAGATTTGTCCATCCTCCTCCCAAACCTCAAACCCCAAAAAGTAATGCATCAACCCATATCAGTCATATCAAACTTTGAAGCAAGATCTCTCTTGCAGTGCTGGATGAGCCTGTCCTCCTCTGTAATAAACAAGCCATCCACATACAGAACTAGAATGAGTGGATCGTCACCTATCATGATAAATTATAGGTTCGGATCTGCATCACTCTTCTGGAAACCCGTTTGTTGCAAGTAGGCATCTATCCTCTCGTACCATGCCCTTGGTGTCTGCTTCTGTCCATACAAGGCTTTCTTTAGCCTGCACACATGAGACTACCTCCCATGCAACTCAAATCCCTCATGTTGCTCAATGTACACCTCCTCCCGTATAATCCTTGAGAAAGGTGGTCTTCACATCCATCTGGTGAATTCTCCATCTCATCTCAGCTGCTATAGATATCACTATTCTAATGGAAGTATAACGAGCAACTGGTGCAAAGGTGTCCTCATAGTCAACTCCCTCTACCTATAAGAAGGTCCGCGCCACAAATCGAGCTTTGAACTTCTACGCGCTGCCATCTGCAACATGTTTGATCTTGTAAAGCCTCCTAGAGATCACCATTGATTTCCCCTTAGGACATAACACTACCTCCCAGACATCATTCTTCATGATAGAGGCATACTCCTCCACCATGGCACCCCTCAAGGTCTGCTAACTGGCGGCCTCCTCAAAACTAGTTGGCTCTGTCCCCACAACATCTGCCACAAAGCCACCCAACCTCTCTAGTGGTTTGCTATCCCTCACTGACCACTTGGGTCTCCCCACTACTTCCTGAGCCTCCTTCAAGGTCTCTTGAAGCCATCTTGGCTTCCTCTTCCCCGCAGTAGTCTCTTGTGGCTGTAAAAATCCTCAAATGGTGCCTCTCCTCTTGGCGAAGAAGGCTCGACTATAACCCATGGAGATCTTGGACTAATACTGTCCCTGATGAGCCTGCACTAGGTGATCCTGAACCAGACGTCACTTTACTCAGTGAACCTGTCACCCTTGAAGAAGGTGAACCCATTGATCCTGTTGTACCACCTGATGCTCTTGAAACCTATAGTGTGGCCCCTTTTTGAGGAGCCTGCTGCTCTACCTGATCAATGTTTCGAGATCTCCTCAAAGCCCTCTCCTCCTCAAATGTCACATCTCGCCTTAGGACAATCTTCCTTTGTGCAGGAAGATATATACGATAGGCTCTATTAGTCTCACTGTAACCCACTAGGATAACCCTCTCAGCAGTGGGTTCCAACTTCCTCCTCTTCTCCCTAGGGACGTGTGAATATGTAAGGCACCCAAATATCCTGATGTGCCCAATTTCCTGCTTCTTGCCAGTAAACACCTCCTTAGGAGTCTTGCTCCCGAAGACTCTGTGTGGGATCCTATCATGCAAATAAACAATAGTGTTACACACCTCGACCCACAAGAAGAATGGTTAACTCTGATCATGCAACATCACTCTAGCTGCACCCACAATGGTACTGTTCTTCCTCTCTTCCACCCCATTCTGCTGGGGGTTATAAGGCACAATGAGCTCCCTCTTGATGCCAACACTCCCACAAAACTCTTTTCTCTCCGTGGAAGTATACTCACCACCATTGTCTATTCTAAAAACCCTAATTTTCCTCCCTGCCTGGTTCTCCACAAGAGCCTTAAACTCTTGGAATCTCCAGAAGACCTCATCCTTGGTCTTCAGGAAGAAAATCCAGGTCTTCCTGTAGTGGTCATCAATGAAGGTCACATAGTGGCCATATCCACTAAATGAAACATGGGACATAGGATCACATACGTCAGAATGAATCAAATCAAGGATACTTGCAACTCTGCTATCACTGCTTTGGAAAGGTATCTTGGTGTACTTTCCCAAAGCACACGCCCTTGCACACATCATGATGCTCTGTGCTGAAGTCAGGCAAACCTGTAACCATCTCCCTCGACATCGTGAAAACTCCATGGTGCAAGTGGGCCATCCTCTTGTGCCATAGCTCACATAGCTCACTGCTATTGGTCTATGCTACCATAGCTCTAAGAGACTGAAACATAAGTTTGTATATTCTCTCAATACGAGCTCCAATCACACGAGCAAACTCGATATTGGATCCTTTGGGATACGTCAACACTTGGCCCTTTTGGAATAGTACCTCAAACCCCCTGTCCTCTAAGCGAGAGACTAATATCAAACTCTTTTTCAACCCTGGAACATAAAGTACATCTCGAGGTAATGACTCCCTCTGAAATGAAACTGTCCCCATTCCTGCTTCTTTGACTTTGGAGTTGTCTCCAAGCACAACCTCCAAGTCAACGTCATCCTTTAAATGGCTATGAAGTGCTCTCTAACTCTGGTCATATGGCAGGATGATCCACTATCAATGAACGGTGCATGGAAAGAAGTGACATGAGTGGCTAAATTGACCACCAAAGCACACTCTGAATCAAATATAGCCGCAAAATGATCCACATCAGCTGAAGCTACGACTCTCTGTTTCTTCTTACAATTCTTGTTGGGACACTGAACATCATAGTGACCCATCTTTCCACAAGCAAAGCATTTCACTTTGTTCATGTCCTTCTCCTTAGCCTTCTGCTTCCTCTTCTCTTGCTTTGCTCCACTAGAAGACCCTTTCTTGGCCTTATTCTTCTTGCCCTTCGTTGCAAGAGCAACATTCTCCTCTTCACCTCCCCCACCACTCTTGCTGCCCCCCTTTGCACTCCTCCTGATCTCCTCTTGGATGAAATCGTCCCACATCCTCCTCCAACTAGGAAAGTGCTCTCTGGCCACCAAGCCATGGATAGAATCATCCCACCTCTCGGTGAACCCATCTAAGCAATCCTAACCAACTACTCCTCTAGAACAACCTCTATAATGGCAGCTAACTCATCCTTCACCTGTGAGATTATGGTGAGGAAAGAGGTTACAATGTCGGTCTTGGTCATCTTGGTGTTGCATAGCTTTTGTCTTAGCACCATTTTCCTATTCCCATTAGAACTTTGGTGTAAAGTGACCAAGGACTCCCGCATCGGATATGCATGTCTCATCCCTGAAACATGAGGGAATAAATGGTCCTTGATGGCATCTAGAAGGATCCTCTTTGCCTTCACATTCTTCCCGTTGAACTCCACAATTGAGCTGGATTAGTGGGCGCTTGTACAATTGCTTCAACAACATCCCACACTTCAACTTCCTCTAGTAAAAGTATAATTCTCTCTTCCATGGGCCAAGGTTTTCTGCCCTACCAGTCTGTCCTCTACTCTCAAACCAATAGCCATGATCCCACAACCAACAATTTGAACCAAATTTGGGAGCTAGAACCTTCCTCTCTCTGAACTGCTGAAGTCTTTGGGTTTCTGACATGGTTTTGCTTCACAGTAGCAGAATTTAATGCTTGCTGCCCTCTTTATCAACTGACTGAAATTTGAGATCTGAGCCTCAACTCTGCTTTGGTACCATGTAGAAATTCAATGATCTGTACCCTTAACCCAGTTTACAATTTTGCATGTGTTTGTTTAGGCCAAACCCACATGTTTTGTCATGCTGATATAAATTTCAGAATGCATTTATTGCAAACATAAAGAGTGCTTCTACTCTTTTTGCTTTCCTAACAACTAATAATTAACACAAAATAAAATGCAAGCATTCACACACAAGAAACACTTGTTGGAGCCATGGTTGAGGGAGTTGAGCATCCATATCTAGGGCCAACCATTGATGAGGTGAAAATTGATGTAGAGGCAACTAGCAGGGCTAGAATACTTTGGGATAATAACCACTAGGAAGAGATTGAGCATATCAAGACAAATCTTATGGCGATGAAGAAGAAGACTCAGACACTTCGAGGCATAATTTTGTAGCAGATCAGTGGACTTGAGGTGTTTGGAGTTGCGTGTGCCAAATCAATGGCCAAGTTTGTCTAGCATTGCGGAACACGTAATGTCCCTAACTCATCATCTAAGGAAGCATATTCTCGAGTTTCGGAGTAGCCCTCTTTAGGAGTACATTGATAGGGTTTGCAACACTATTAGGCCACCTCTGTACATTGGAGAGAGAGGGGCAGAGTTTTCTAGCTGGACCAGTGTTGCTTGAAATGTGCCCCCCTAGATCAAAGCCCCGAAACACGATTCGTATGGATCCGTGGGTGATCCGTTGCCCAAAACAAGTACTAGAAATTTCGAAATGTGGATTGGGCTAGAAAAGATGCTTCTTCACCTGTGGGAACTGTCTGCCCTGATCCGTGTTTTGGGCGGCGGATCACCTAGCCGAAATGTCGTGTTTCAGGGCCAGATCCATATAGATCGCAAACGAATCCGTGGGCAGTCGGCGAGTTCCGCCATGTGGCCCCACAAAAACTTTTTATTTTATTTTATTTTTTATCTAGTCGTTGGGGGTGGGTCCAAGTTGGGTTAGGGTAGAGCATGAAGGGATTAAAAGGCTCTTTTACCTGTCTTTTGCTTACTTGCGTTTTTTGAGATTTTGAAGAAGAGAGAAGAGAGCTTGGAGAAGAGAGGAGAAAGAGAGGTGAGACTTGAGGAGAGCTTGGAGGAGTAAAGAAGGAGGAGCTAGGAGGAGGAGGAAGAGCTTGGAGGAGTAAAGAAGGGCTTCCATCTACAAGAGCTAAAGAGGTAAGTGCAAACCCCAAACTCCCTCATCTTTTTGTCATTGTTTTTTGTATTTTTCTCCTCTCTCCTACTTTTTCCCATTCTTTGTTCTTGCTCATTTAATTGTAGGTTGTCCACCACGTATATTCATATTCCAAGATATTATTCTTTTGACTTCTATGTATCATTCCATTTTTGGGTTTCATGATGGCAAGGGGGAGTAGGAATAGAAGGGAAGAAGAACAAGAGGATAGTGGTCCCCATATGAGTGACCCAATGTATGATGAGGAGGAAGGGTTTGAAGAGGAAGGAGTTGAACCTGTGGGCAACATTGAAACATTAGAGGGGAAAGCTGCATTGACACCCTTGTGGAACTATGTGACCAAACTTGAAGGGGGAAAAGGTAGTGGAAGCTACAATTTTTTGTGCCCTCATAGTTGTCATGGAGGAAAAGCATTTAATGGTTTATGTACCTGTGTGAGGAGGCATCTTTGTGGGGTGATGGATAGTGATGATAAAAAGGGTGCAGCGGGGATACAAATTTGCCCAAACATTTCAGTTGAACAAATAAGAAAAGACATCCAAATAGAGGAGGTTACACAACAAAAATGAAAGAAACAAAAAACTCGGTCTGAATCATGTGCAACCTTTAGATTTGGTAGTTCATCTCCTCATGTTACTTTTGCAAGCTCTGGAGGTAAAAGAACAATAGGGGATTTCCTGAATGTTGTTGGGAGGGATGATGTGGATGGAAAGATAGTCCGATTTTTTTGTGCTTGCGGTGTACCATTCAATGTGCTTTGCTCTCCCTATTGGTATGAAGTGGTAAAGGATGTCAATGAAGCCCCAAAAGGATACAAGGCCCCCAACTATGAGAAACCTAGAACAATGTTATTAGAAAGAGAAAAAGAAAAGGTTCAAAGAGCTTTGACACGTTTTACAAATGAGTGGGTGGGATTGTGGGGTATCCATTGTATCAGATGGGTGGACAAATATTAGAAACCAACATTTGATAAATGTTCTTGGTGTTTCTGCTAGTGGTGCAGTATTTATTACATGTCATGACTCCTCTTCCATCAGTGCAAGTTCCCAAACCATTGCAGATCTCCTATTGTAATCAATCAAAGATGTTGGTCCAAATAATGTGGTTCAAGGAATCACAAAGAATGCAACAAATTGTAAAGAGGAAAAGTTATTGAGCGTACTCATCCACACATCTTTTGGTTTGGGTGCTTGGTGCACACATTGAACCTTTTGATGCATGATATTGTGAAGCATAAAGAATGTGGGTGGATTAATGAGCGTTACAGGAGAGGGAAGCAACTCATTAAATTTATCACAGGGCATACAAGGGTAAACTACTTCTATGGCACTTACTCCAAGTTGCAGTTGCTTAAACTTGTAGAAACAAGATTTGTAAGTTATTTCCTCACCTTTAGGCGACTAGTGAAGGTGAGACAAGATTTAACTAATATGATGACCTCTGAATCATGGGAGGAAATTAACATTGATAGAGATTGTGCTAATGTAGCCAAGGACACTATTCCTGACATGTTCTTTTGGTCACGGGTTAAAAATGTTTTGCAAATCACCAAACCAATTTATTACATGATCAAGTTTGCAGATTCAGATTGACCAATAATTGGGGAGGTGTATGAGAAAATGGATAACATGTTGGGGCAGATTAAAGACATTGTTGAGCCTAGAGATATCACCTTGTACAATTATATTCGTGCAGAGGTGGAAAATCGATGGGAAATGCTAAACGTTGCATTGCATGCATTAGCATATGTTTTGGCAGCTAAATACTATCATCCATCATGGCTTTGAACACCAACACCTGGGGGAAGGGGGGGAGTGAGAGAAAACCACACCTAGATCCAGAGGTTCTAGAAAAATATATGATTGCATTGGATAAATTAGTCCTTGATGAGGAGGAGGCTGCAATGGTACATCAATAGTTGAGCAACTATACACGTAGCACTGGTCCATTTGGGAGCATGCATGCAATTAGAGATCGAGAGAGTTTTTCTTCTATTGAGTGGTGGAACATGCATGGAGGTGCTACTCCACTTCTACAAAATTTGGCATTGCAAGTGCTATCACGGGTGGTAAACACTTCTTCTGCAAAGAGGTGTTGGAGCTCTTATTCTTTCATCCATAATGTTAAAAGGAAAATCTTGAATTTAGACTGGGCAAAGAGCTTGGTTTATGTTCATTACAACTTGTGATTGTTGTCCCATTACTGTGATGATGCAAAGACTAATAAAGACTTTAAGGTTTCAGATAGGAATCCAGAGGAGTCCAATTTGGAGGATGGAGTGTTGCGATTAGAGAAATTAGGGGATGCTCTTATCCAGGTATATCCATTGTGGCGTGAATTTCAAAATTTAGTCAGTAAGTGGTATGTCCATTGAATTCAAATGTGTCAATTTTTCTTATAAAGCATTTCTCTAATTCCTGTTTTTAACTTTTTTGTTAACTAGTGGTTTTTTTGATATGAATTTATTGTGCAATTATAGGATGATGATGATCGAGTTGAGATGCCATCCCCATTTGGTCCCTTGGTTCCCAGGTTCCATGGTTCAACACCAAGAACAAGGGCATCATCTTCATCAGTTTCAGTCCCACAACTTCCACAGGCACCATCTTCTTCATTGCCACCACGTGGAGGCCTAGCGCCACGTACTCTTCGTGGTGGAAGGAGAGATTAGTAGATATATTAACAATTAACTACTTTTGTCATAGATTAATGATTACACTTGTAGGCTTGTTGTGAATTTGAACCTTTTTGTCTTGGTGGTGGCCAAGTGGCCTATTTTGTAAAAACTATTATTTGAATTTTGGACATGACTAATGTTGACAGTTGCTCACTTCCTAAATAATATACTTTATGCTTTTATGTTTTATAATATGCTTAAAAATTTGACATATGTTTGTAATTGCTAGAATATAGATGGTTGATGCTCGATTAATTAATCATTGATGTACAATGGAATCATGGATGCCATATCTATCTTGATTTATGTAAAAATATGCATGTCTTCATGTCTTCTACAACTAATTTGGTATTTGCGATGTTTGTTTTGAATATATATATATAGTAAACGCTTCACTTCCTAGATTTTTAGAAAATGACGCTTCCGCGTCCCCGCTTCCAAAAAACATCCAGCTCCTATGGGTTGACCTGATGAAGCCTTCCAGATGGATTTTTTAGGTTGGCAAGACCGAGCGACAAGGCGACATTTTAGGAGCATTCTAGTTAGAATCAGTGTGGTGTGGCATCAACGTGGTGGTATTGTTTTTTGTGTGGACATTTATGGACGAGATCCATGCAATAGGATGGATTGGTGAGAGATTATGAGTTGGTCTCCTATTGAGTGGATAATTTATGGAGCATCATCCATAATTAGAGGCGTAGCACAACATGAGCCCTTATTTCTAGAGACACATCTACCAATGAAGCGAGAAGGTACAATATAAAAGCAGTGAATGTCATTTAAGAGCTTTGCCAAACCCTGTAAAGCTAAGGTAGATCAATACTCATCAGCCAAATGTCTTTGGAAGAAGCTCCATGCTCTCTACTCAAAAAGGCATGCAAGTCAAGATGAAGAAGATGATGATGATGATTGTGATTTAAATGGAGTAGATGAAGAAGAAGAAGCATTAGTCGACATCGAGGGAGAATTGATCAACGCCTTTTGTGATTGTTTAGAAATCTTCGGCAAAATCACATAAAAAATTCTTTTGTCGATGCGTTTCAAACCAACCAGTGTGGTTCATCGTCAGGACAAGTTGAAGAACCGATCCAGATTAGCTAGTTAAATAGTAAGGGCAGAGACTCCAACGGCTAGATTAATAACGACTAATTTTGACTATGACCTTAGCCAAATAATTATTATTTTTGCTATATTTTTAATTATTATTCTTAGAAGTTAGTTAAATTAGATAAGAAGCCTCCTACAGGTTAGTAATTCATATATATATTTAACCAAATATAATCGTCTATTAATAATATATAAAGATATATACATATAACTTTTTCATATTGGGTTATAAGAAATAAATAATCAATTTAAATTAATGAAAACAAAAAAATTTTAATAAATTATTTTATTTATAATTATATTATATCAATATAATAGTAAGAATAAATATACTATGGATTAGGTAATTTATTAATACATATAATGGTTCACATTTTTATATCGAATATATATAATACTAGGAAAATTAAGGAAAACTAAGGGATTAAAATAAATTAATTATAAATACTATTAGGTTGTTAAAAATGAATTCCACCTTTTAAAATAAACTATAATTAAAAACCAAATATATCCTTTAGAAATTATAATTAAATTGTCATATTGTTGGTAATTTATAATAGTTAATTAATCAACAATATGACAATTTAATTATAATCTCTAAAGGATATATTTGGTTTTTAATTATAGTTTATTTTAAAAGGTGGAATTCATTTTTAACAACCTAATGGTATTTATAATTAATTTATTTTAATCCCTTCGTTTTCCTTAATTTTCCTAGTATTATATATATTCGATATAAAAGTGTGAACCATTATATGTATTAATAAATTACCTAATCCATAGTATATTTATTCTTTATTATAATTGAAATAATAATAATTATAAATAAAATAAGTTATTAAATTAGTTTGTTTTCATTAATTTAAATTGATTATTTATTCTTATAACCCAATATGAGAAAGTTATATGTATATATCTTGATATATTTATTAATAGACGATTATATTTGGTTAAATATATATATGAATTACTAACCTGTAGGAGGCTTTTTACCTAATTTAACTAACTTCTAAGAATAATAATTAAAAATATAGCAAAAATAATTATTATTTGGCTAAGGTCATAGTCAAAATTAGCCGTTATTAATCTAGCCGTTGGAGTCTCTGCCCTTACTATTTAACTAGCTAATCTGGATCGGTTCTTCAACTTGTCCTCACGATGAACCACACTGGTTGGTTTGAAACGCGTCGACAAAAGAATTTTTTATGTGATTTTGCCGAAGATTTCTAAACAATGTTATGGATCACAGAAGTCTAAATTCCTTAATAATTTCCTTGCCTTTTGTGATCTTAACAAAGCAAGGAAGCGAAATCAGATACTCAAAGAAGAAGTTTCCCTTCTAAGACTTGAAGTTGAAAAGAAAGAGAAAAAATTGACAAGCCAACTAGAAGAATTTGTTCACAAGGCCGTAGCAGAAGCTAGTCAAAAGCAAAAGAAGCTTGATTCATCTCTAGCAGAATGTAACAGGCTGAGGAAGGAAAGTGAAAGGTAGAAGGAACGAATGCAATATTTTAACAAAGCAATAGAAAAAGTCACGCCCTTGAAATTCTAAGGAGAGGAGGCAGATGAAAGAAGAGAAGTCTTGAAAAGCAGGTTTCAGGAAGATATTGCTCAAAAGAAGAGAGAACTTGACTTTGCCCTAACTGAAATAGATAAGCTCAGGAAATGGCAAAAGGAGAAATTGTTGGGTGACGAATGGAAGAATAATGTCGTTAATATGAAAGATCAAGAAATTAGTCGATTGAAGATGAGGGTGAAAGAAGCAGATGAAGCTTCTTGCAATAAAGACACAAGCTCCAAACCTTCATAGAGCAAGGTGGAAGAGAAGCACGAAAAAAAAGTCCTTCAAAGGGCAAATCAAAGTGAAGGATTGAAGAAGATTGAAAGTGCTAAGGTAATTGACAACAAGGAACAACAAAGAGTTGAACCTCTTCCAAGAAAGAATGTCTTCAGGGGAGTGTCAAGGCAAGCTACATCATCCAGGTATCCCAATATGTTTTATGTTTATTATTTTTCATGTACTAACTTTGGGTATAAGGCTAGGGATCAGAGCTTATGGCAAGAATGATTATCAAGGTCATTATCAAAACCCTAGAAGCAAGCTTGTAGGAATACAAGACAGACATCCAAATGGCCTCATCAACAGAGAGTATATGTCAGTTGGTCCGTCATTCAGGATCACATAGTATGCTTCAAATGCCAAAACTATGGACACATAGCTCGTGATTGCAGATATATGAAGGAAAATACTGATATCAGGCACAAGAAAATTTGGAGAAGAAAAGAAAAGCAAGAAGATCAAGTGAATAAAAAAGTCTCAATAGTCATGCTCTTAGGACTTTTAAAGTCGCAAAAATATGATGAATCAACAAGTACATTAGAAGATGTCAAGGTTTTGGATGATCCAACTGCAGAGTTGGTTCATACATTATTTAGAAAAATCCAACTTGTTGACTCCCCGTCCTTTGAATGTTGAAGAAGGGGAGTCTAAGTAGCAGTGGCTGCAAATTTGACGATCTATCTTTCTGTAGGTTGACAAAAGGTAGATGGGAAGAAATCAT
Organism: Pinus taeda; assembly: GCA_000404065.3. Classification (NCBI taxonomy): domain Eukaryota; kingdom Viridiplantae; phylum Streptophyta; class Pinopsida; order Pinales; family Pinaceae; genus Pinus; species Pinus taeda. Next base: position 101,657 of record APFE030233174.1, read on the forward strand.
TAGATTAGGCAAATTTGTCAACTTTATGGAGCAACAAGATAGAATGCCAGGAGGAGTTGTGGTAAATCTTTTTGGTAATGCTTATTGACAAGAGGAATCAGTTGTGGCAAGTGATGAAATGCATAACATGTAAGGGGGATAGAAGCAGTTAAAGGAAGAAAGGCATATTGCAAGAAAACAAAGGAAGATATTTCGTCAAGGGGAGTTATCCTTTTCCATTGATGTCAAAGGGGGAGAGAAATTAGGAGAAGAACATCAAAAGCATGAAGTTAGGGGGAGCAATAATTGCAAGGGGAGTATATTTGTTGCCATCAATGACAAAGGGTGAGATTGTTGAATGGTGTTGTCACTGATGCCAATGTCGTTGTTGAATGCTCTTAATATTTGTCTTAGGAATGCATCGATCAAAAGCTCCATTAGTTAAGAAGCCCTGGCAGGATAATGTGGTCATGATCCCCCACATTTTATGAAGAATTTGGTTGAGAAGTTCATTGTTTTTGCAAGCAAAACCGTCATCATTTGATAGTCCTTGTTGTTATGATTCGAATGGTAGTTGGCATGCCTCGTGGTTCCTCTCGATTGAGGAGATATACCATCTTAAACTCAGAGCCTCGAAGTGTAGTCACGCTACCCATTTTGAATGATGAAAGGTAGTTGTTTGATTTGTTATATTTGGCACTTATATTCAAATTATATCTGATCAAATCGTATGGGTCATAATTATTACTATTCGTTGACCAAGTCAACCCTAAATTGTGGGTTTTATATTGTGGAATGGGTTTAAAAAGTGATTTATTGTAGGCTCCATAATAATTGTGAATTTGTGAATTTTATTTTTTTGCTAAAGATCAAGTCATCCTTGTGCTTTTCATGATGTTGGCCCAGCCTTAGCCCTGGTTGTGGGCTATAAGTAGTGGGCATGTTAAATCATTTTGATCATGCATTTGATTGAAAATATCTGAAATAAGAAGGGTAGATGAAAAAGGAGAACACGTCTTTGTTGTTTATTTTTTTGTTCTAGTATAGGTATTCAAATGCATGTTGGATTAATCTTGGTGTGTTGATCTACAATGTAATTATGGTTCGAGTTTGTATCGATGCTCTTCATCTTTTCTGGCATAGTTTGGCATAAGTGTTTTGAGTATTTAGGCATTCATAAAGCTGTGCTCCTGAGATCTATCAGGCATCGAGTTTTAAATAGTGTAGGTAAGATGTTATTTAGACCAACAAAGTGAAAGTTCCTGTGGGGGAATATTTTGAGACCTGAAGACTTTTACATGCACTCATATCACTGAGTATTCGGTCTTGAAGGTATGTCGTTTGCCGAAGTAAATAACTAGGAGTTACACTCATCGGATGTGCTCTAGCCATGAAAATTGGTGGAGAGGCTAAATCACATGAGATCTCCAAGACCCAGAAATCATTTTGGAAAATTTCATCCGAATGAAGAGTTATTAAAATAATTAATATTTTTAATGAGTTCCTAAGTTTCAACTTAGGAAAATAAAAATATTAATGGGTATTAATAAAGATAAGGATGAGAAGCTTCTAAAAGATAAGGATCAAGTCTAATTTAATCTTACCTGTTGATTTGGGACTTAATCTTGGCCGTTGATTCATCAACAGGAAAAGTATAAGAGAAGACTTGAGGGTCAGTTCGATTTCTAGAGTGGGGCTTGCTGAGAAATTCGAACTAGAAGATTGGATTGCAGAAAGAGGTAGTGAGTATGTAATAGAGAGGGAGGAACAGTGCCGGAGGACCAACACGAAGATCAGCGAGGAAGATGCAGAGGCAGCTGGATTGCGCATTTATTGGAGGGCCTGCGTGGGTGATGTAGAGAGGCCAAATGCTGATGTAGTGAGGTAGAGTGCCGACGCAGAGGGTCTGGGAGCTGCGCAGAGGCTAGCTGGATCGACGTTGAGCCTAGGGGAAGCGCCAAAGGATTTATATATGTTGGGTGAGCCAGTTTGGCACCGTAGTTGTACTCAAGAAAAGATGATTAATAAAATTCTCCTTTGCGGCCCCAGTTTTCTTGCATTGGGTTTCCGTGAACATTTGTCCAAAAATAACTGTGTTGATGTGTGATTCTTTTGCATGTATTTGTTTCTTTATGATGGTGTGATATCTGTAGTAGAATCTATTTTAATATTTACTGAAGGGATTTCGAAAATAAGTTATTGGAAAATAAGTAGGTAAAATAAATTAGTTGCTGTAGTAATAGAATTTTCACATGGTATCAGAGCAAAGAAATAGACAGTAAGGGAAAATCAATTATGGGTCGAGATCATGATGCAGAGGCATCTATGTCAGGAGACTCATGCAGATTTTCTGAAAATTGCACCAGAGAGTAATTTCGATTTCTCTATGCTGGCTTCTAGATTGGAAGAAGAAGTTGCCTGTGTAACAAGCACTGCATCATCAGAGGTATGCTATATAGACAGTGGAGCCTCCTGGCATATGGCAGGAATTTGAGAATGTTTTTCAGATCATTAGGAGGAAATGATGAATTTTCATATCACCATGGGGAATAAGGAAAAGTGTACTCTAGTAGGGAAGGGTACCATAGTTTTCCAAACAGAAACGAGAGAGCGGTTTCGAGCTATCAATGTGCTGCATGTGTCAGGATTGGGGATGAACTTACTTTCCATATCACAACTTCAAAGCAAGGGCTTTGACGTTTTCTTCATTGAGGAGAAAGTATACGTCAAACACCCGAGTTGGAAAAAAGAAAGTGCAGATCGGAATCAGAAGTAATAGGGTGTATAGGTTACAACTAGAATCACCGATGGCACTGATAGGCAGTAATGGAGACAACAATTTGAATGAACTATGGCATAGACGAATGGGACATTTGCACCATGGGGCTCTGAGAATTCTCAGGAAAACTGTAACAGGAGTTCTAGATCTTAGTACAGAACGAGATGATGTATGTAGAGGATGTGGTCTTGGCAAGTATGACAAAGCAACATTTTCTAGAAGTAAAAGCAGGGCCAAGAGTGTACTAGGATTGATACACTCAGATATCTGCGGACCAATGTCCACTAAAGCTTTTAGTGGTGTTTAAGTGCCACTAAAGCTCTTAGTTGTGCTGAATACTTCATCACTTTCATTGATGACCACTCCATGAAAACTTGGATTTATTTTTTGAAAATCGAGGACGAGGTTTTCTGTTGATTCAAAGAGTTCAAGGCTCTGGAAGAGAACCTGACAGGAAAGAAAATAAAAGTTTTGCGCTCAGACAATGGTGGAGAATATGTCGATAAGGACTTCATCGATTTTTGCGCTAGGGAGGGCATCAGAAGATAGTCGACAACTCCTTACAATCTGGAGCAGAATGGAGTAGGAGAAAGGAAGAATAGGACTATCGTGGAAGCAACTAGGGCCATGATGTATGATCAGGATATGCCAAAATTCTAGTGGGCAGAAGCATGCAACACGACAGTCTATGTCCAGAATAGAACTCCTCATAGGGCATTCGGCAAGATTACTCTAGAGAAAGTCTTCACCGAGAAGACACCTGAAGTTAGCCATTTCAAGATATTTGAGAGTTTAGCATAGTGTCATATACCCGAGGAGAAGAGGAAGAAGTTAGATCAAATTGCAGAGAAATGATATCAAGTGGGATATATCGAGAATGCTAAGGCAAATAGAATCTATCTTCTAGGAAGCAGGAAGGTAGTAGTTCGACGAGATGTGAAGTTCATGGAAGATAGGGCCTTCAAAAAATCTTGAGAAATGCCTTGCAAGGAGTAGTCAAAAGATGAGCCGTTGGTCAAACCACTTCAACCAGTGGAAGCCAAGAATTCTCCTTCAGAACAGGAAGAACCACAGGAAGAGGAGGAGCTAATAGATGCACCTGCTACTAGAGGAAGAATGAGCCGGGAAGTTCGACAGATTCTGTGAGATGCAAAAGATTTCATTGGTGTGTTGAAATTTGGTACCGGAGGACAGGTAGTTCCCTAAAGCTTTGATCTTTGGCCTAGGGAAAAGTGTCCAAAAGAATTTAATTTTTCTCCTAAAGTGACTTTATAATTTTTATAAAGTCAAATCTAATTTAAAAGTGACTTTAAGTGATAAAGTTACTAAAGTCTAATTTTAAAGTGACTTTAATAAAATCAATGTAAAATTAGAAAGGAAAAGTGACTTTGGAAATAAATGACTAAGTGGGTCTTTATTAAAGTGGGGTGAATTAAAAAATAGAAAGTGAGATTTAAGTGAGCATTTAATCTCAGCCCTAGATCTCAATCTATTTCAGCCATTGGATTTAGGGATCACCCAAAAGTCACTTAGGGTTAGATTAAAGGAGGAAAAGGAGGGAAAGGTTATTCATTCTTTCATGAGCAGATTGAGAGAGAGAGCAAGAGAGCAAGGGAGATTTTTGAGCAAGAGGAGAAGGAGGCAGCAACTTGGCACACATTCCAAGGCCGTTTACAGCAGTTTGGAGCAGGACCGTACAATAGATTTCTTGCACAAAAATCGAGGACCGTACAACAAATTTTCTGCACAGAAATAGAGGGTCGTACAATAGATTTCTTGCATAGAAATCGAGGACCGTATAGCAAATTTTCTGCACAGAAATCGAGGGCCGTACAACAGATTTTCTGCACAGAAATCGAGGGCTGTACAGCTGATTTTCTGCACAGAAATCGAGGGCCGTACAACAGTCCGTACAGCAGCCGTACATCAATTTTACAGCAGTTTTCTAGTTGGTTGTGGCACGAAAATCGAGATAAGTTGTAAAGTTTGCTTGCTGATTTTTGCTGAATATTTCTCACTGTAAAAAGGCTTTTTTTTTCAGAAATAAGAAAGAGCTCTTGGACTAGTTTTCCCCAAGAGTTGTAGGGGGTTTTTCCAGGGTCACATTGACCAAAAATCACTGTGTTCAGATGTGTTAAATGGCTGTTTGTACCTGCTGATTTTTATTTCTGCATTTTCCAGCATTCTGTAAAATTTCCAGAATGTGTTTTCAGCAAAATTTATTTTTTTCCAGTGTTGAATGCATGGATATGGGAATGACCATTTAACTATATGGGAGAAATAAGGTGAAACTGAAAACCGGGGTGGGAAATGATAAATTTTTACATGGTATCAGAGCTTGAGTGTTGAAGTGCAGTTTGGGACAGCAAGGAGGAAAATTACAACCTGCTGATTTTCACTCAGAAAATTCTAGCAAGCTGATTTTTTACAAACAACAGTTTTATCTTTACTACAACAGTGCTATTTTTCAGTTTTAGGACAACAGGATGTCATTGGGATTGAGGGTGGAGGATAGGCTGGATGGGCATACAAACGTTTGGAAGGAGAGAATGCAGAGTATCTTTGAGGAGGCAAAAGTTTGGGACATCATGGTGCATACCACACAGAACCCTGTTGTTGTGCCTACTGATGCTACTTAGTTGGCTGAGTATAATAAAAAGAACAACAAGGGTAAGAGACTGATTCTAGACGGAGTCAAAGACCATTGCATTCCTCATGTGAGAGGAAAGAGAAATGCCCATGAGATGTGGACATCATTGTCCAATCTCTACCAGAGTACCAATGAGAACCGGAAAATGGTCCTGAAGGAGAAGCTGAAGACTATTAAGATGGGTAATGATAGTGCAACTGGATATCTCACAAAGATTACTAATGTGAGAGATGAGTTGGTAGCAATTGGAGAGGTCATTCCACCCACTGAGTTGGTGCGGATTGCAGTGAATGACTTCCCCCGTTCATGGATGAAATTTGCTGATGGGGTTTGTGCACGTGAGACCCTTCCCACTTGGGAGAGGTTTTGGGATGATTGCATTCAGACAAAGATCAGGAAAGGTTAGCTTGGGGCAGCGAATCCAGTTGAGCAGGATGAGGATGTAGCATTGTCGGCAGGAGGCAAGAAAGGCAAAGGGAAAAAGCAGGCTTCCACAAGCAATGGTGGGGGCAAAGGCAAAGGTAAAGGTAAATAGGGTAACACACAGAAGGACTATTCCAAGGTGAAGTGTTGGAATTGTCAAAAGATGGGACATTATGCAGTTGTGTGT